>JAYMFT010055627.1:0-15096 GCA_038088735.1 Panulirus argus | reverse complement strand
GGGAAGTATTCTTTCTCCCCTATCCCCAGGTATATATATATATATATATATATATATATATATATATATATATATATATGTATATATAACTCTTTGTGTTCTGAATCCATATAAGACAAAAGTGTACAAGCGTAGTTTGGGAAAATAAGTTTACCCATGTTAATCGTCCAGCAGTACGTGACCTGCTATACTCCTTTATGAAGATGGAGATCCTCTTAAAGAAGAGACTGCGGTGCACCCTCTGTTAAGGTAAAGGTACGTTTGTGCGTCCGTTTGACAAAGGCCGTTCCTGTGTGTTTGGCAGCGTCGGTCGACATGGCGTTTTCTATGGCTTGAGGTGATGATGGTATTGTGTGTGTGTGACCACTCTGCCGATGTTGTGAAGTTAGTTATTTGATAACCTGATTATTTATCAGCTGATTGCGGGGTTTCGTTTCAGGAACTGATGAATGATTATCTTTCGGTTTAGCGATTGTGTTTTAAGTTGTGGTTTTGTTCGTGGGCTGTGAAGTTGAGAGGTAAAACAGTTGCCTTTTGTAAGTATGAAGTGTAGCATTATATGATCTAATGTATGGGCGGTCATCCGTAAAGGCAAGTAACGTTAAATTATGTGACTCAGGGTTTTTACATGTTCCGCCACATCTAACAGGATGCAGTCTATTTGGATATTAAATGCTAGTTATTTTTTTAGGATCTAACAACTTGACATGTTCTGTCTGTGGAGTGGTGAGGAGTGGGGTTGGGGTGAGGGGTTAGATATGTAGTCACGCGCAAGGTCATAACATTATCTCCAGTGGGAAGTGAAGTGTTAGATATTTACGGAAAAAATATTAAATGTATATATTCTTTTCTGATATATTTTCCTAATTTTGTTTTTGTTGGCGCGAACCCTTTGATCACCCAACGCTGGGAGGGGGGGGGGTTGAAAAATATATATATGTATGAAATTTCCTCTTTTGTTGCAAATCTTGCGTGACGTAAACACGGATAATTAAGAGAGGTCGTGCGAGACTCGGTTCATATGCACTAGGTAGTGATTAACCCGATGATGTCTTTAAGACTAAAATGAAGAGAAAAAAAAGAGACACTATATGGCTCAGTCTCGTTAGCTCTCTCGTTAATCGGCACCAGTAATGAATAATAATGTGGTAAGGAAACAAGACTTTGAAATCTCACTCGGGGTCGGAGTTCGTTTTAACGGATTTATAAAACGCGTGGGATTCATTAGTATCCATTGTCAAGGTCGTTAATTTGGTACACACCGAAAAAAAAAGTATTTTAAGCAATTGATAATATCGTTTCATCACCTTATTAAGGGCAAAGGGTTATTAGGATTAATGAGCCGAGTCGAGGATTAGTCAGAGTGAATTGATTAACGACAAACTCGTTTACTTGTATCGGTGAGCACTTAAAATTGGGTAAAGATAATTTTCACGAGTGAGCTTTGGGTATAATATTTTTAAGGGCCAAAGCTGGTTGACGCTAAGCTGCAGAGACACGATTAAACACACTTCTCTGCGCTAGAATTGGCGTAAGCATCTTCAGGCTCGCTTAAACATATGCAAGTGAAAGCCTGAGAGTCGTTTACATAGCCTTTGTCTTAAAGGGTCAAGACTGGCATGGGTACCGTAGTAAGACATATTTGAACGCCCAAGGGTAAGGGACTCTGTGACTCGTTTAAGAACATCCCTCTTCAAAGGGCCCGGGAACTCGCCGAAAAGGCCTTTAGTTAGTTCACCACGACTTGTCCAATCACGGCGGGAAGTGCCCGGAGTTCGCTGAAGAAACTTGACAGATGGTAAACACAAACTTCCTGAGACTGTTTTAATCAGCCGTTGGTTAAGAATACAAGGGCCGGGTCCCAGGCCGGCCCCGGGAACAGTGCAAGGGTAGATGGATCCTACTCGGATTCTCCTGGTCGCTTCGTGCATCGGATTTAAAAAGGAGTTGTGTGGAAGTCATGGAGTCGGGTAATCAATCCGTCGGGGCTCTCTCTCGTTCCCCACGCGGCTTCGTCGAGGGACGTCGAGGTCGGCGTCGTCGGGCGATCCGTCAGGTCCTCTCGTTACTTCCGCAAAGCCTAGTCGAAGGAACATGGAAGTCAGCGTCGGGTTGATCTGCCGGGTCCTCTCCTACGTCCTTACCTCATTGCGTAAGCGAATGCACACGCACACACACACACGCACACACCATGCGCAGCGGCCACGCTCGTGCGTTCCATCCCATGCGTCTCGCCTTGAGCCATCAGGGAGAGACCAGGTGTAATTGTTACAGAGGTTCGTTGACTTTGCTACTGCCGGGAAGGAGAACGGTGTTACTGTGAATCTGCAGCGTTGGCGAGAGGGCAAGTGATGATGATGGGTAGGTGGTCGCAAAGGTTCTGGCGGGTACTGTTTCCCCCCCCCTCTCCCCCCTCCCCATCGGAATCAGAATTTGCGACACGTCGTAAGATGCGCACGAACACGTCATTAATTTTTTTTACCGTCTCAGGTCAACCATGAGATGACGTAAATTCGTTATGAGAGGGCGATGATAAGCCCACGATCTTCGTTCGTAACAATGGCGATCATTTGCGTATAGGACTTCCCCCTTCCCCACCCCCACGTAACATGACCGGAGACTTACAGACGTTAGTGTATATGGGAATGCGACAAGTTGTACACGAAGCATAACGCTGAGTAATTTTCCTCTCGGCTTGGGATTCGCAGGTGCTCTTCACCTAGCACTTTGAGCACGATGGTACGTTATTTAAGCAGGACGGTCCGATGTCCGAGTTCGACGGTACGATCTTCGAGTACGACCCGCAAGAGCTTTTTTGCGTACGACGGCGCGCGCGCGATCCTTGAGCACGACAGTATGACCCGTAGGTATGACCTGTAAGGGGCAGGTCCAAAAGGCTGGGCCATCTCTTACCCCAAAGGGTCGCATGATTTCATGCACAAGTATCGCTCCGTCATGCTGAGTCAAGCAAGGGTCGTAGATAGTGAAGATATATATCCCCCTAGTTAGTCTGAGCAATGTTGTGTGTTCTGAACATGGCGTCATGTGCCGCCACAACGTCCAGTAATTTGCATTCACATTTACCCCCCTCCCCCCTGTCCCCCTCCCCTTTAACCCCCTCCTCCCCGTCCCCCCCCCCTTTCCCCCCCTAGTCATTTGTAGTGGGGGCTGGCATCGGTGTAACTGCAGTGATGTTATTCCAGTAATATTCTCGTATGAATAATAGTGTAACTATCATCATTCCCGAATGTATGTATATATGTATATATATATATATTTTTTTTTTCTCTAGTTCATTTTGATCAGGATTTCAGTATATGCCATCACAATAATGACAACTTTTCTGTCCCACTTGTTTTCAGCAATAAATTGTGTCTCGCGTCATCATGTCATTGGAAATCTTAAATCGAGTGGAATAATATTAATAATAATAATGATGATATTCATTGCATTGCGTGTGTGTTATGTGTGTGTGTGTGTGTGTTGTGTGTGTGTGTGTGTGTGTGTGTGTGTAATATTCTTTCCCCCGGGCCCTCTGATGCTGAACGCTCTCTCTCACAGTTATTTACCCTAAATAAACAGAATAAAAGATCTCCAACCGAACAGTTTTCTCTTCATTCGTTCAAAATTCGCGTCTAGTGTTTTATTACAGCGAAGCGGGGAGGCCGCCCCGGCGATGACCGGTTTTAATCAAAATAATGTCCGTACGCAGCGGATCTCACGCGCTTTGGCGTTATTTTTTAATCTCTTTTTTTTTTTCTGTTGTGTCTGTGTCTTCGAAAGACGTCATTGGCTTCATGCTCATGCGTCATACACAGGTTTAGGTGTATTTTATAAATGAGTATTTTTTTGTGTGTGTGTTTGTGTGTGTGTGTGTATGTATGTGTGTGTGTCCCTTTGCTTTTTTTTTTCAAGGAAATACGACTCGTACAGTAAAATTGTAATGGTGGAAATGTATGTTCCATGGGCCTGTATATATATGTGTTTTAGGGCCTCTTTACGAGGGGTTTGGGCCATATAATGCGATGCCCAATGGGAGAGTATCATATACCTCTCGGACAGAGCGAGGCTTCGTTGTTTCGCCCGTACTCCGAACCGGTTCGTTCCCTTGGGGGTTGGCGGTACGCCCGCCCGCGGAATCCTGGGCATTGTTTTACGGGCGTTGTGCGGTGTCCCGCACGCACGTGAGAGTGTCCTTCCACGGACGTTTGTGACAGGAGGTGAAGGAGGACAGCGGACGGCGAGGCTGTGAACCATCGTAACGCGGTTCTACCGTTACTGTCCTTATCCATGTAACACTTATTGTCTCGTTTATTCTCTCGAGCCTCCGCGTCTTGCTCTCCGTCAGCGCTCCTCTCCCTGTGTGTGTGTGTGTGTGTGTGTCACTTCCAGCTGCTGCTGCTGGTGTCGCCAGCAGAGCCTCAGCGTTCCATTTTCTATCTCCTTCCTCTTATCAGTCACCTGCTCTTATCAGTTTACACTTGAGGGACTCGAAGAATTGGAGTGCGCCATTTTTTTTTCTTTCTTTCTCTCGAGTTATGACGGCCGGAACATTAGTTACCCCCCCCCCCATCTCGTAATAGTGAGGAATAGTCCCAAGTTTAGATATCCCTACTCAGTCCTTGGGGAAGAAGGAGGGGTTAGTGGAGTGAGGGGTGGGGGGGTGGTGGTGGTGTCCGGGTCTTGCAAAGACGCAAGAGTTGAGACTTTCAGAACAGACAACGTATAGAAAACTGTTTAAATATTTTCGCTCATTTCATTTGAAAGATGAAACAGAGAAGAAGTGACCGGTCTTTCAATTGTTAATTTTTTTATGTCATCTTTCTACTGTATTTTACATTCGGGTAATGAAAAATAGGGCTATCTCACTTCATAGATACACCGCACATCTAACTCGTCTCAAGTACAATAAAAATGCAGCTTTCCAGAGAATTTTTGACTTTCTTTTCTACTTCTAGAACGAGAATGCTGCATTTTTCGGATTTTTAAGCGAATTTCGACAGCGTGTTTTGCAGATCATATATATTGACTGAAATCAGACCATAGATGTACAGGTCTTCAAAAATCGTGTCCACAGCACACCCATTAGGCGGCTGAACCAAGGCTTAAAAGTCTTTCGCTTCCAGTCTTCAAAAAAGGCTGGGCAGGAACACCCTTTCTTACAGAGGTCGTGATGCCGGGATAATGATAATGATAGAAATAATGATACTGATACTAATAATGATAATATGAAGAAGAAGAAGCCGTACAGTAAAGACCCTCCACCAAAATTTGCTTCCTTTTCGTATTTAGTCTGGAAATCAAACACTTATATAAAGGACTGTCAAGACAGGGGCCCCGTCCTGTGCGGCCAGGAGACGCTGCCAGGCCTGTGGTGGGTACTGAGAGAAATATGCACCACTGGAAATGAGTACGATGTCCGGTTGTTTATGTTCGTTGCCTAGTTAACTGACTGGCTGTTTAAGTGCGAGATGTGCGTCCAGTTGGGGAATCGTGGCGTACGTGTTACGCATACCATACAGTTGATGTTGATTTCTAATTGATCAGTCTGTCGGAAGCGTTGCAGGATTCCCTCTTGATCACTGTTGCCATGTGCTGCACGCTCCTCCCCGGCATGTTCTTCAGTGGCATATGAGGTATCGCCTCAGATTATGCTCGTGGCGCCGGGCTTCACCTCATGTGTCCGTGGCCTTGGGCTTCTCCTCCATAGCCTTAGCCCCATAAAGCCTTTCAGCCCCGGGGAAAGTCTTCTGTTGATGGCGGAGGCAGGACACGCAGTCGACCAACTCCTCGGAAGAAACTCACTCTATTGTACTTCACGGCCACGGAAGAGGAGGGCATTGGCGTAGCTGATATATCCCACTGTGTCCTATGAATTGAGGAGGCACTTGTGTGGGAGTCGGAATCCCCCCTTTGTCAGTAGCTACTAATCACCGCTACGGCAATTCCGAGCCACTGTTGGCGGCTTTTGTGGATCGGTCGGCCGTTGGGGTCCTGTTGAACCCGTGACTCGCTGCCTCTCGGGGATTCGAACCCTCAATCCGTGGATGTGAGTGACCTCGAGGCCAGTGGGTCATCATAACCACCTCAGCGCTACGGGCCTTTCAACCAAGGTCATCGTCATGCCCGACTCAAGGCTGTGCCGTCGGGGCTAAGATTCTTGAGGACTGAGTTGGTGACAGAGTCTTGGATGCAGGGCAGGACAAGGCTAACAGAACGGTAGCTTAGAGTGCCCCCGAAGTGATGATGATGTACGTCTGTCTGTACACATTATTAATGAGATTATAAAGTCGCAAGGCAGTCGCGATAACAGACGAAAGTTTTTTTTTCTTTTCCAACGGATGACGCACGTGAGTTCGGTAAAAGAAGATGGCATTTGCCCGTTTCCCTGAGGGCGATGACGTGGAGTAATTTGACACAGGGTTGTAGCAAAGTACACATTTGACATCGGTGATTGAAACTCTGTCAGCTTTATTGAACAACGACTCTGTGACGGGCGGACGGACGGACGGACGCAATGTGTTTCCAGTGCGTTTTGTAGATTTGTATTTATAACTTGTGTCAACTGAGGGTATTGTGTTGATAGAATAGATGAAAAAAAATCAAACCAACAGGCACATGGAGAGAGTCAGTCGGCAGCTTAATCAAAAACATTTTTTAGAACAGAAGATAACATCCAGTCAGACAACAGACTAAAGTAAAAAAAAAAGAAAAGAATTTAAAACAAAAACATATGGGCTGGGTTGAACTGCAGACTAACCTGGGAACGTTGCAGGACTAAATAAACATATGGACACAGCGGAACATGGAATGCTGGGAACATACCCCAGTCTAACATTGTTAGTGGGTTGCGATACCTGCATTCATTTTCCTCTCGACTTGTGTTTCGCCAAAATTTGCCTAATATGCGCTTTCATATAAAATTGTCGAATATCATTGTGAATTATTGTCATAGTAAATTTGATGAAAGTTTAATCTTATTTTCATGTGATATTATGTATTATTTTGCATATTTGATGGAAATATATAAATTTTTTTTCAAGTGATATTGTGTATTATTTTTGACTGCGTCATTTTCGTATAATCAGTAAACATGAGCACAGCGTTTTGAGCCCGCGTTGCCTTTCAGAGAGCTCACTAACCTACGAACCGCCTGTCTCGGGCAGAAGGGCCATAATTGAGAGCGTATATGGTACTTAGAACGATATTGAACTCCCCGAAGAAGGTCTTCGGCAACTTTCGATTGATGGTTTACAGATTGTCGTTCACGGCCTTACTGACCGTGTCAGTCGATGGCGCCTTGAAAGCCGGAGTAACCAACTGGGAAAAGGGTTCGAAGCACGAACCGCCCGCTTCGTAAGGAGTCGAGCCAGACGGCTCGCCCGTAGTTCGTCACTGATGCAGGAGCGTCGGGCAGCGTGCCGTATACGTGTCTCTCAAGCTGACTTGTAGGGCCAGATTTGGGTCAGCGAGTCGCGCTCTTCACCTTCGGGCCTTGATGACGTCTCGGCTTCTGTCTGGAAGCAAGGGGTCGGCTGCCAGGCCTGCTGGAATCGTCTCTCCCAGACGGACGTGACCGCCGCTGCTGTGACAGCTGCAGTTGTTTATATGTAGTGCTGTAGGGGAGGCGGGTCAAACATCTTGCTCTCTCTCTCTCTCTCTCTCTCTCTCTCTCTCTCTCTCTCTCTCATATTCACTCTAGCTTAAATTTCGTCGTAGGTTCTCGTTGGTTAGTACTCTCCTCCGGCTGTGACTTGCTTGATAATAGCCCTTGAGGTAGTTCAACTTTGCATGAGCCTCTGTGTAGGTGGTTGGTCCTGTTTTGGTAGTTTGTTGAATGCGTTTGGTTAATGCAAGGCGCACCGAGGCCTCTGCCCCATGGCCTAGTAACATGAAGGCGGACGCCAGTTGCTGCATTAAGATGGGTCCGGGTCCTTGCTTCCGAAGAGTGTTTTCCCATCGGACTGGGCATTTATAGCTTCGGAATGCGTGTACCGGACCGCCCGTCCGGAGTTTTATGATTATTATTATTATTATTATTATTATTATTATTATTATTATTATAATTATTGATCTCTAAACTATTATTGATGGTATTAATATTAGTATTTGTTATTACTTTGAGGCTTTTAACTCAGATTACTGACCTTGTTTGCTAGGACTGGGCGAGACGACTTTGTGCTGGCGTAATCTGCTATTCGTGATGCTCTTTCGCTCGTGATATTGGTCTGTGGTGGTGGTGGTGGAGTCTCTCTCCTTCAGGTGTTGCGTCTCGCTCCCACTACCCGACGCTCTCCCAAAGCGCGGCGGCTCTCTCAGGTTCCCGTGCAGTAACGCCTCGACCTAAAGAGTTTCCTCAGTCCTTGTGTGCACGAAGGCACGATCACTTTGCTGTGATGGGACCACCGGGGTTTTGACTTGACCTGTGAGGTGTGAGGTCAGAGGCCGGACCCAAGGGTCGTACCCCGTCGTTGTCAAGGGTCGTGCCATCGTGTTTCAGTCCGTGCCGTCGGTGGCTTATAAATAACCAGGTCGTACCGCCGATCCCTATGACTGGCACGGATGTGTGCTATACGGTAACCTTAAAACGGAGAACCATAGTGTGACACCCGGAGGTAAAGACTTCACTACGTGCGGGTCGTGAATTCGACTCACGGAGAGAGCTGATCGCAAAAGTTAACCACAAATTGTTCTTGAGGACCCGGGAGTCGCTAGCAGGTTTGGGTGCCCCACCACGATTGTGGTAAAGTCTCGGAAAGATTCACGGGAATGATTAGCGCGGTGTTTGCGGCCTCCGTAAGCGTTCGTTAGGAAGTGACGGTCGAGAATCTGTCCTGCTGTGAGGGGCGGTTAGCAGTTTTATCATCGTACGTAGGGTATGTATTTTTCTTGACCCCCACTCTCTCCAAAACTGCCAAGAAAAGATATGTTTTATAGCTTTTTTTTTTTAAAGAGAGAGATGTAGAAGAGATATATGCACTCAAATTCCATAGAGGAAAAAGTCATTACTGTCCACCGTTGTTGGTCGGTGAATTAGCGCCGTTTGCATAGTGGCAACTGCAAGAACTACTTTAAATAAATTCGGCGGGAAGGTGTGAATCGACGTCTGTTTGTTTAAGCGCGTGCAATGGCCCTTGACGTGCCCTCTCCCCCTCTCCACCAGAGTACTGGTTTGTACGCCTGTGAATCTGTTGATTATGGTGGAACGGTGCAAAATAATTTAGCCACTTTTAACTTGACGGTAACTGTAGTACTTTTGTTTTTAATGTGATATGCTTGTTTTGAGCGTAAATGGTGAACTGACAGATGTGATTCGTAAAGACATATGTAAATAAGCTGGTTACCCATCTATCGACTAGCCCCGAGGAGAAGTTGAACGGCTGGGTTGACTGTGGACGGAGTGCCGCGCCCGAGATTCGACCCCGGACGGGCCCGCCCGCGCCTGAATTCGTAGTCAGCAACGCTAACCACTACGCCTGGGCAGCCTTTCTTCCCCAGCAGCTACGGGCCTGACCCCAGGCTCTCTGTGTGTCGCCAGCGCAGGATGACAGGCATCTAGGGGGGAGGGGGGATCGCGTATAAATCATGCCGCTATATACAGTTGTTGTCCAACATTTCAATAATTTCCTCTAGTCAGGAGTTTGGCTGTGCAGCTACGTCCCTTTTGTATGAAATGAATTATCTCGTACCTTTAAAGAAACTCCCACATTTGGCCGTGGAACTCAATGTAGATTTTTCTTCTGAGTATTCTCCATACAGGATTTCCACCAAGTAACTATAGCACAGTGTTACAGGCGACACTCCAAGTACTATCCAATCGGACACCCATCTGCCATATTACGTTTTCGTGAAGGCCTGGCCAAGATGGGGGACCTGTCCCAACAAGAATCCCCGGGACACATGAAAGGAAAGTACGTGCAAGGACGGATCCGTAAGCCGATGGCGCTCACCCATAACACCCATTCAACAGACCCCCGTACACACGCACACCACGCCCCCGAACAAGCTCCAACGAACTCTGAAACTTGCTCACGCCCTAGAGTACATTCCTCTACGGGGTAACATCCACAAAGGATGATACCTTGGGGGTATGCAATATTAGCACAGACACACACAGACACACACACGCAATGAATCGCTCACGAGCATGCGCGCGCGCGCGCTCTCCGGAAACCCCCCGGCAACCATAGCAGTAGTAAATAACCTGTCTCCCTACAAGACACAGGTACCTGGGTGGTGTAAGGCCCCTTGTTGAATCTGAGCATCGCAAGGTTTCCGCCCGTATTGGCGTCCAGGTAATAACAGCCTTCACCCCCATAAATCAGCGAAGCGTTCACCTCTCCACAGTGGCCGTTTTCTGTTGTCTGGGTTTCCATTTTTGTTCTCAATTTTTCTATGGGGTTTCTACGTGTCTTGCCTTGCGTCTTTGGCCTTATCTAAAGTCACTGTGATTTTTTTTTATTCGTACTGTATTTAATATTTCGTCCCTCCCTATACTTGTTATATCGATATATTATTACCTTGCCTTAGCTGCTCTACGATTATTTCGGAGGTCTTTTACCTCAGCAGCTGGGGTCTGGGACCTTTACCTTACCTAACGATGGTTTGGGAGGTCTTCTACCCCCCAACAGCTGGGTCTAGGACGAAGTCGTTGTTTGCTTCACTTCTCAGTCAGGCTGTTGGAGGCCGCAGGCCTACGTGACCCCCCTCCCCCCACACACATCGCCGTTGGTGTGGCGCACCCTGTGGGCCCTCCTGCAAGTTTTTTCCGCCGTGCAGTGTACAGCGCTCCTGAAGGCCTGTGTATTAGGTTAGGCCGTCTGCGGCGCCCCGGATGTTTACCTGTGTGCTCGCTTTCTCCCAGTCTTCTTGACCTCTCTCTCATCTCAGTGCTCGGCTCTCTCCTCTTCTGCCACCTCCACTTCCCCACCTCTCTCTCTCTCTCTCTCTCTCTCTCTCTCTCTCTCTCTCTCATAGGAGGGATAGCTAAACCAATTCCGACTGATAATAACCAAGCTAACAGTGCATTACAGCCAGAAACCTTGTTTAGATCACAATATTACAGCTCCCGCCAGCCAGGCGTGTTGGTCAATAGCTCCCACAAAAAAAAAAAAAAAATTCTGAAAGCCTTGATGGATTATTACTCCGGTGAGGCAGTTTTACCTCCCCGGAATAATCTTTTTTGAACCACTTTCCGCTGTGGCTTTGGCTCCCTTTGTTTACTTTATCGTTGTTTTACTTCTTCAGGCAACATGACCAACGACCCATCACGTGCGGGGAAGTACCTTACCCTGCCACTGTTTCCCCTCTCACTGCTGCCGGAAAGGTCGATTTCCTCAAGAGAATATCAGTAAAAGGAATGATTTGACACCCGACTTCGAGTGTGTAGTGTGAAGAATGAGAATTGTTCTAGAGCGGTGCGACGCGAAGTCACTTCTGAAGGTGATGAAGTTAGTCAGCTGCAGGAGAGACGTCAAGTCTCGTGTGGCTGACAGGCGGCACTGCGCAGGAAGCTTGATGGTGTTACAGTTACAGTTTACAGTTACAGTTACAGTTAACTCCAGAGACGGCGCAAAATGTCATAGTAGTTTAGAAGGTAGATAAGTGTGGTCAAGCCCTGAGTGTTCTCCCAGTGTGTTTCCGTGTTCACTCAGACTTACACAGTGCCCGGATGCTCAGTGCCAAGGGCCTGGCACTGGCACGGTTGTTCGGGTACACTTTAAGGACATAAATCGCCGGTTTGATTAGATTGTCGTTAGTGATTGGTTGGGTTTATGTGGTTACATCATGCTAGCGTCTCCCGTGGTGTCATTAGGCTGGCCGGCCTGTTATTAGGCCTCATTATTAGTGGAAGGTTATAGGTCACTTCATATGTCATTTTTTCGTCAGTAAGTTAAGGATGGTCTGTGTACGTATGTCCTCACCCAGAACTGTAACGCTCGTTCCTCACCTCATGCGTCTCACTGGTTTCTTCTCTTGACCAGCGCCATTAACTCACGACCTTACCCCTGCCTTGGTAGTTACTGCCCTCACCTGATCCATTCATTAACTTTTGCTTTGACCCCACCTGTCCTGATGGTCACCAGCCTTACCTGAACCACTAACCTCTGACCTCGCCTCCTTGTCCAGGTATTCATCACCCTCACCTGAACCTTTTACTATTACAAAGTTTGAACGGGTTGCCCTTCCCCTGGCACTGGCTCCTCCCTTCCTGCTCTCTCCCTACTTGTTTGTACAAATTCCCTGGCGATGGCCGTCCCCCCTCCCGGCAGCGGGTGCTCCCCTCCCCCTGGCCGCTGGATATTGTAATCAGCTACCTATTGTTGCCTCCATAATGACCTCGTCACACACGGCGTGATGCAAGACATCTTTGTTTAGTTTCAGCTCCCACAAGGTTGCCAGAGTATACACCGCTGCCCTCCATTAACGTTGGTCGTTTATGTTTTCTTTTTCATTTCCAGCTGGAAACTGTACATTGGGTGGCTGCCGGCTGGCAAATTGACGGAAAAGATTAGTGATTTATCGAGATTATTTCCTCGTCTCAAATCATCTGTGCTGACGTGAGGGGGCGTAAATGTCATCCCAGAAGCAAGACTTGTGTTGGTGTTGCGTGAGACACGCGCCACAGGCTGGGTGTTGATCGTCGCGCGGTGCTGGGAGGCGGCAAACACCGTCTCTCTCACCTCACTCCTCTGAACCCGCCACCAGATGGCTCATGTTACCAGGAGACATCCTGGCGATGGCGTACCGAACGTGATGTAATCTCATATGTAACTATGTAATGCATGTAGTATCAACCCGCTGGGGTCTGACTAAGACCCTTTGTGACCTGTGTAATCCTTTTGCGCTACCGCTCACAGGATGAGTATAGGGTGCACAATAAACTTGCCGGGGTTCCGGCACAAATCAAATCAATCAAATCAGTGGTTTGGTGCCATTCTGAAGGGAAATTACGGAAGGGAAGAATGCCAGAAAAATATAGATATCGCAGTGCAAAGACGGTATGTAATAATTCAGGATGAACTGATCTGATAGTCGCAGAATGCCATGTGTAAGGTCCACATCAAGATGGTGAATTGATATCAGTTTCAAGAATTTTCAACGATCACTATTATCCCGAAAGGATATTGCTGGGTGAACCAAGTGTATAGCATGACAGTGGAACTCGAGAAATGCTATAAGAGGAAAAGATATATGGACTTTTATTGTATACATTGATAAAAATCTATTTCTGAGTGAAAAGAACGTTATGACTCGTACAGTTCATCCGTGTAACGGTTGGAAATGATTCCTGAGACGGCCCGCTGTCTCGTCCACCACAGAAAGCGTGAACATCACCACACTCACTTGGACTTAAGCTTGAACCATCACCTGACCGAAGCTCTCTCTCCACCTAAGCATTCCCCTTCGGCACGTTCCTCCTCCCCTTCCCCAGTCAGCCCCATGTGTACACTAGCCTTTGTTCTTGGGCCCCTTTAGTGTATTGGCGAAGGCGGGCGCACCTCCTCGGAATTCCAGACGAGACCGCACAAAAACTGCCCCGCCTCGTTTACGAACAACACAAATATTATTCTTTCCCGGCCCACGAATCGGTTAGTCTCCGGTTAAGGGTTTCTGTTCCTTCCTCTCCCCCCCCCCCCTCACCCGCGCCTTGTCCTCGTAGCTGCAGCCCACATCTACAATACCAGCAACTTAAGCCCCATTTCCGTTCAGTTAATGCCACCCTGCCGGCGCTTTATTGGCAAATTCCTCCACATTCTCAGCAAGTGTGGTGTGCCAGCCTCACCACCATACGCTCAACCCTCACCCCAGTTTCTTTGATCCTGTCCCCCGTTTCCACTTTTGATCTTGTCTGTTTCCCTTATCCAAGGAAACCGGTTGAAGTTCGCTGGAATTTTTTTTTTCTCTCTCTCTCTGGGTATGGATGGGTAGCCAAACAGATACCCATGGATTCATTTCTTCTTTTTTCAAATATTTCTTCATATAACATGAAATATTGAGAAATGATTTGATTTAAGAATAGCACATGAGAGCTCTAGGCGTCAGATATTTTCTGTGACGGAGAGAGCGCTGTGGCGGATATGGACAGCTGCAGCCAGCTTGACTGGGGAGGCTTGAGCAGCTGCAGCCTACTCGAAAGCTTAGACGCCCGTTTTCTTTACTCTGAAGTGTCATTTATTTTTCTTTTTTTTTTCTGAGATAAAAATCATATCTTACACAAATACGTCCATAACGTACCTGAGTGTGCTTTTAGCCAAGCCACCCATGATGTGTCAATGAGTAAAACTCCTTCCCATGCGAGAAAAAATATAAGTATCACAGATTTATAAACCATGTAAGCTGAAAGTGCTTGCCAGTAATATGTAGAACCATTGATAACGCCTTAACTGTGAAAAGCAAACTTTGCCCGCAGTTAAAGAGAAAAATATTCGCGTATCTATGGCCACAAGCCTTCTCAGCTCTCGACGGCCAGTCTCCCATTCTGTCGCTAACGTAAGAAACGAAGTCGTTCTTTCGTAACAAGAAGAGAATAGTGACGGATTCATAGAAGCTACTGGGGTTCAGCGAGAACCGCTGAAAATATTGTTTACAAGATTAAATTCAGTCTTAGAACGGAACCTCAGTCACTCTGTAGGAGAAAAGGATGCTTGATGCTAATTCAGGGCTCTATGTGTACATGAGCACATACATACCCTAGTATATATCTAGCGTATACCAGCAGACTTTTATTTTTCTCTCTTTTGTATCTCCCCTGATGAAGTGATCATTACACGAAAGTGCACCTGGGAACTTATTGTGTTTCATTTCCCCCGTGGATCAGAAGGAAAATATCACACGTATTCGGTATTCGGACGTAGAAACACACAAACATACGCATCTACTAAAGTACATAGTCTACCCTCATAATCTAGTGTGCTAACCGAAATGCTACGGCTGTCTCACTTACGCCATCGTCATATGACTGGTATTCAGTGCTGGGGAACAGTGGAACCATGTGATAGACTTAATGAATCTTTGAATAAGAACTCGCTCATTGGTACATCCAGTAGTATATATATATATATATATATATATATATATATATATATATATATA
>JAYMFT010055616.1:0-15096 GCA_038088735.1 Panulirus argus | reverse complement strand
AAACAGACGAAGAAAGACCCATCTACTCATATATACACACATATATACACACATACACACATATGCACAATACATACATATACATACCAACATATACATATATACATACATGTACATGCATATGCATATACACATATACACATACATATTTGTACTTGCTCGTCTTCATCCATTCTTTGCATCACCCCGCCCCACAGGAAACAGCATCACCACCCCCTGCGTCAGCAAAATAGTGGCAGGAAACAGAAAAAAAGTCTGCATTCACTCATACTCAGTCTCTTGCTGTCATGTGCAAAGCATCAAAACCACAGTTCCCTATCCACATCCAAGCCCTACAGACCTTTCCGTAGTTTACCCCAGATGTTTCACATGCCCTGGTTCAGTCCATTGACAACACGTTGATCCCAGTACACCACATCATTCTGTTAAACTCTATTCTGTCCATGCCTTGCACTCTCCTGCATGCTCAGACTCCAACTGCCCAAAATCTCTTTCACTCCATCCTTCCCCCTCCAATTTGGTCTCCTGCTTCTCCTTGTTCCCTCCATCCCTGACACATATATCCTCTTTGTCAACCTTTCCTCACTCATTCGTTCCATATGTCCAAACCATTTCAACTCACCCTCTTCTGCTCTCTTAACCACACTATATTACCACAAGTCTCTCTTACCCTTACATTACTTAAGCGATCAAATCATCTCACACTTCATATCCAATGCATCCACCTTCCTCTGTACAACCCTATCTATAGCCCATGCCTCGCAACCATATGATGTTGTTAGGACTACTGTTCATTCAAACATACCCATTTTTGCTCCCTGAGTTAACGTTCTTTCTTTCCACACATTCTTCATCGCCCCCAGAACCTTTGCCCCCTCCCCTACCCTACATCTCACTTCCGCTTCCATGGTTCCAGTCACTGCCAAGTCCACTCCCAGATATCTAAAACACTTCAATTCCTCTAATTTTTCTCCATTCAAACTCACATCCCAACTAACTTGTTCCTCAACCCTGCTGAACCTAATAATCTTCCTTTTATTCGCAATCACTCTCAACATTCTCCATTCATACACTTTTCCACACTCAATCACCAACTTCTGCAGTTTCTCACTCAAATCAGCCATTAGTGCTGTATCATTGGCAAACAACAATTGAATCACTTCCCAGGCCCTCTTATCCCCAAGAGACTGCATACTCGCCCCTTTCTCCAAAACTCTTGCATTTACCTCCCCAACCACCCCATCCATAAATAAATTTAACAACCATGGGGACATCACACACCCCTGCCACAGACCTACCTTCACTGGGAACCAACCATTCTCCTCTTTTCCTACTTGTACACATGCCTTACACCTTTGATAAAAACTTTTCACTGCTTCTAGCAGCTAACTTCCCACACCATATATTTTTAAGACCTTCCACAAAGCATCTCTATCAACCCTATTATATGCCTTCTCCAGATCCATAAATGCTACATACAAATCCATCTGTTTTTCAAAGTATTTCTCACATATATGCTTCAAAGCAAACACCAGATCAACGCATCCTCTACCACTACTAAAACCACACTGCTCCTCCCCAACCTGATGCTCTATACATGCCTTTACCCTCTCAGTCAATACCCTCCCATACAGTCTGCCAACAATACTCAACAAACTTTTATACGTCTGTAGTTTGAACACTTATCTTTATCCCCTTTGCCTTTGTACAATGGTACTATAAATGCATTCTGCCTATCCTCAGGCACTTCACCATGGTTCATACATACACTGAATGTTCTTACCATCCAATCAACAATATAGTCACCCCTTTCTTAATAAATTCATCTGCAATACCATCCAATCCCTTCGCCTTGCCAGATTTCATCTTTTGCAAAGCCTTTACTACCTCCTCTCTCTCCACCAAACCACTCTCCCTGACTCTCTCACTTCGCACACCGTCCCAACCAGTACACCCTACATCTGCGACTCTATCATCAAACACATTCAGTGCTCCTTCAAAATACCTACTCCATCTCCTCCTCACTCCATCACTATTTGTTATTACTTCCCCCCTCTCCCCCTTCACCGATGTTCCCATTTGTTCTTGTCCTATGCTCATTGTTACCTCCTTCCAAAACATCATCTTATTCTCTCTAGAGTTTAATGGTACTCCCTCACCCCAATTCTCATTTGCCCTGTTTTTCAACCTTTGCACCTTCCTCTTGACCTCCTGGCACTTTCTCTTATACATCTACCAGTCATTTGCACTCCTTCCTTATAAGTATCATCCAAATGCCTTTTTTTTCTCTTTCACCAACAACTTTTACTTCTTCATCCCACCACTTACTACCCTTTCTAAACCTGCCCACCTCCCACCTTTTTCATGCCACATCCGTCTCTTATACATGCCATCAGTGTTTCCCTAAATACATCCCATTACTCACTAACTCCTCTCATTTCATTTGCTCTTACCTTTTGCTATTCTACATTAAATCTTTCCTGATATTTCTTCACACAAGTCTCCTTCGAAGCTTGCTTACTCTTACCACTCTCTTCTCCCTGACATTTTCTCTTCTTTTTTGCAAGAAAACCTTTACAAATCTTCACTTTTGCCTTCACAAGATAGGGATCAGAAATCCCACCAGCTGCTCCTTTCAGTGCATTTACATTGAAAAGTCTCTCTTTTACATTTCTATCAATTAAAACATAATCTAATAATGCCCGTTGACCATCTCTCCTACTCACATACATATACTTGTGAATATCTCTTTTTAAACTGGGAATTCCCAATCACCATTTTTTTTTCAGTTTACAAATCCACGAGCTCTTCACCATTTCCATTTTCAATACTGAAAACCCCAATGTGCACCAATTATTCCCTCAACTGCCACATTACTCACTTTTTCATTTAAATGACCCATCGCTAATAACCGGTCTCGTTCACCAAAACTGCTGACACTCTCACTCAGCTGCTCCCAAAACACTTGCCTCTCAAGATCTTTCTTCTCATTACCAGGTGCATAAGCATCAATAATCACCCATCTCTCACCATCCACTTTCAGTTTTTCCCATATCAATCTGGAATTTACTTCCTTACGCTCTATCACACACTCCCACAATTCCTGCTTCAGGAGTAATGCTACTTCTGCCTTAGCTTTTGTCCTCTCACCATCCCCTGACTTCAATCCTAAGACGTTTCCAAAGTATTCTTCCGCTTTACTCCAGAGCTTCGTTTCACTCAGAGCCAGAACATCCAGGTTTCTTTCCTCAAACATACTGCCTATATCTCCTTTCTTCTCATCTTGGTTACATCCACACACATTCAGACACACCAATCTGAGCTTTCGAGGAGGATGAACACTCCCCGTTTGTCTTGTTCTTTTTCCCCTTTTAGAAATTGAAATACAAGAAGGGGAGGGTTTCCAGCCCTGCGCTTCCGTCCTCTTTAGTCGCCTTCTGTGACGCGCGGGGAATACATGGGAAGTATTCTTTCTCCCCTCTGCCTAGAGGTATATTTATATATATATTGCAAGAGGTCACAATGGTGAGTGTGATGTAGTATATGCAGAAAACCACAAGGAGAATGAAACATGATAAGTGCCTAATTGCACATTTGTATAATGATCACATTGTTAGGGGAGATGCAACAATGAGATAGAAGACATAGAACAGTCAGTTCATACACAAGGAGGAGACACTGCTATGTCACCACTGATAAACAAGAGGTACTGGATAATTGTATATATATTGTCCACATTTTCCTCAAGGTCACTGTATGTGCATAAATTGCAGATCAGCAACCACGCACTTAAATGGTGGTTGTATGTGTAGTGAAGAGAGAGACTTCTACTAGGATCACCTATTAATGGTATGATAATAAGGTGGATATTCAGACAGAGGTGTGAAAATGTAAAACCTCAATTGACGTTGGTGCTATATCTTAAGAGAACATATGTTGATCTAGACCACCAGTAAGCTACAGGAAGAGGTTTTGCCCGCATTCTATAAAAGAGTAAGATGGAAGAATTGAATACAAGTTTCAAGTGTTTGAGTAGGATTGAATATGTTAAGAATGAATTGTTCTTGAAATTAGGAATGAAAGATCAGTGAAGGAATCTAAACAAGGATCATCTAAGAAAGGGTGTGAAAATTATTTCTTTGATAAAAGTATTGGATAAATGGAGTAAGCTATGGGATAAGACAGTGAATGTAGACAGTACAAAAAAATATCTGAAATCATATATCAGTAAGAAAGTTTAGGAAATGTGTCCCCATCAGTACTGAACTCCTTCACCATGCTTTTCAATTTTTTAACTCAAGTTGTATGTAGAAGAAATAGGTCTAAACAGTTATGTAATGAGGACTGTGTTTTTTGTTTCTGATGAGCCTTGTTATGGTTGTGTAGGTATCTGACAGTGATTGAGTCATCAGTACAGTGAAGAAAACAGTCTTCTTAAAACTTACAGAACTCTTGTAGTTTTGTATTTTCTGATACTATTGTTGTTAAAGAATTTCTAAGTCACAGTTTTCGTCACTGATAATTTGCTTATGTTTGCTACAATTTGCCAAGACTCTGTTGAAAATTAAATAACTTATATACATAACAAATACCTAAGAAATTAGGAATATTTTCTTAAGATTTGCAAGATATCTCATAAAATCTCTTCCTTATTTCCTTATCTTAATAATTTCTAAAAAGTCATAATGATAAAACAGATGATCATATTACTGATATGAGTGGAATGATTTCTGAAGGAGGAATACATTAAAGTCTATTTTGATAAGATTAACTATGGTATTTCCATATATGGGCATATTCTACAATTATATCATTTAACCTAATGTTATTTTACAGACTCTGTTTTTCAAAGCTGAAGCTGCTATTGCTGGCCATTGAAGTAAAAAATGAAGATGGGACTGATAGCAAGATTGCCATTAATCCAAAATCTACAAAGATCCAGCCAAACACACAAGGATTTTTTATTGCTCAATCAGCAGATGAAGTCAAAAGGTGAGAAAGAAGGATGTAAGGCAGTTGATAGTAAGTAGTGCTGCAGGTGCATCAGATTCCAGAATGTCTAGACCTAGACTTTACCAGATTTTTCATTTTTTCCAGATTTTTGAGTGCACTTAACAAAATATTTTTATAAGTCTGACTGGCTCAGCATTAGGAATTTTGGTGTAGGTTATCTCACCAGTATGACAGTAATACTCTAGTATTTTTTCTCATACTAGATATATACAGAATTTCACAAAACAGTAAAACCTTTGTTATCTGAAATGATTGGGGAATTAACTATTTTGGATAACAAATAATCTGGTTATTTGAGTTTTCTAATATATCAAATAATTCAGAAATTGCCCATCCCTTGCTGAAAAAATCTTGCACAAAGAGAAATCACATTGAAAAATGGGATGTGTGTAGCTACTTCATGGTTAGCAATGATGGAATCTCCTGTTGCCTTCATGTTATGTAGCTTCTGATTTCAAATAAATGTATCTAGCCATCCTCTACCAGCTTGAAATGGCTCTGACTATGCTATATTGTCTTCGTTACATAAATGCTCATCAGTCTTCAGAACTTTAGACCTGAGCTGAAGGTTACTAAGACTGCTTTTTTTCTTTGTCTCATGCTGTATGTATGATGAAAGCATTTTCTCCATCTTCTCCACAAGTGGATTTCTAACCCTTGTTTATACTTAGCAGACAGAGGAGTAGTGGACCATAGCACTTCAACTTTTCTCTGCACTCTTCTTTATGTTGCAGATTGTAGATTCACCCAAGTTGTAAGCACACCCAAGCCTTGATGCTTCTTCACTGGCATCAGCACATAGTAAGATTTCTAACCTCATTTCTAAGGTCAAATAGGTTCATTGTTGGTTCTATGATAGAAGGTGTTATTGGATATTTGAATGTCATATTAGCAAAAACAAACACAGCAAGTTACAGGAAAATCACATTAGCAAGTATACCCAAATGGCCCAGATCTGCACACAATAGTGGTAACTGTGAGACTGACCCACTGGTAGGAGTATGGCGTGTTCCACCCACAACCCATGCTTACTCCACTCGCCATCCCTCCTAGAAGTTTTGGCACACATTCTTTTGTACTGTCTCTCCTTCAGCAGTATCATTGCATCATAAGATTTCTAACTTTATTTCTAAGGTCATAGAGGTTCTCTTCCATTTGATTGCTAGTTCTAGGGTAGATAATGTCTGACATTTGGATGCCATATTTATAAACATAAAAAGTGGTGTCACATGAATTATGTAAGAAGGTATATCCAAATCACGCAAGTAGCACAGATCTGCATATAATGGTGGTAACTGCGAGACTTATCACTTACCTGCTGGCGGAAACATGGCATGCTCCACTCAAGATCCATGCTTACCCCACCCACCAACCTTCACTGAAGTTTTGGCACACTTTCCACTGCACATACATTTTTGAATATTTTACTTTTTGAATATTTCACATAGAGAAGATACTATTATATGTAAGAAAATAAGCACTATTAAGTGCCTTGATCATCTTCTGTTTGATGGTGTTGTAGTTAGTCATCATGCTGATGGTGTGGTCCTTCATAAGTGCCACCATGGACTTGCCCTTGGTCAGCCTCTTGCACAACTCCATCCTCTTTTTGAGGCTTAAAATGTTCCCCTTGTGATTTGTGTGAGATGTAGATGACTTCGAGGAACCATCAACCAGTTGCCGATGATGCTTGTAAGGGGCCATTTTTTTTTCCAAATTAGTAATCAAGGGTGCACAAGATGCACAAATGTGCAAGACCAGCACATGGGAGATGGTAAACAGTCACCAGCACCACAAATTAGCGGGAGGTGAGTACGCTAATCGCGGAGTGCATGATGTTTGAAATATTTTCATGTACCTTTTCAAATTTTATGTATTTTTCAAATTTTTGCTAGATATTTGATGGTTTGCAACCAAAATTAAGAAAACACACTTTGATTTGAATGTTTCATTTTCTCAAATTATGGATAACAGAGGTTTTACTGTACTAACAAACTAAATAGCAGCAATGAAAATGATGCTTAAGATAAGAGATTTCTGAAGTTTCTGCATTTCTGATGTCTGGATTTTTATATTGCTGTATATTTTGAAAAACAGTATTTGTTTGTTGCAGTTTATCTTTAAGAAATAGAAAATATAAATCAAAACTAAAATATCTTAGGATCTTTGGCAATAAGATTTCATTACAAATATTTTGCAGGTGTTTATCGCAGTGACCCTTTGGGATTTCTGAAAGGCTGCCTCATAACTGATAAGCTTTTTAATATATTCATATCTTTCTCCCCCCTACCATACTGTAATTAACACTATTGATGTGGTGCAATATTGCCATTTGAAGTATTTTGTATATAGTTTTATTAGAAAGCAGAAAGTTTCCTATTAAAGAACTATTATTTATTTACAGAGAGACTGAGTGAAGAGTGGCTTAAGATGATAGAAAATGAAACAAAAGGCTGGAAAAAGAGTGTAAGATATTTAGGGCAGCAGTGTTTATTGATGTAGGTAATGTGTATGACATGCAAATGGTGGTATGTAGACTTATAAGAAAGAGTAACTAGTGGTGGAATGAGGATGGTAAATTGCAAAGTGAAAGAGAAGTTGAGGTTTATGGACAGAATTTGCAGAGAATGGGTGTGTATGATTTAGAGGAGTACAAAGAAAAGGGGAGGGGGTCAAGAGAAAGGTACAAGTGTTGATAAAGAGAGCAAATGAGAGATGGGGTGAGAGAGTATTGATGAGCCTCAGAGAAAATAAAGAAAAATTATAGATGGAGATGAATAGTGTGAGAACAAGAAAATAATGGGAGCAACAGAGAGGAGAGTGGATGGGTAAGTGGTAACAGGTAGAATAGGTAATAAAGAGATGGAGTAAATGTTTTGAAGGACTTGAGTATGATAGATCAGTGGTTTCCAAACTTTCAGGGTACCCCCATGGGAAGCCCATAACATTGGCTGGTGGGGGGGAGAGGCATTTTGGTGGGAAAGCCCCAGAATAATGAAGGAAGAAGCAGAGGCTTTTGCTCTTTAAACTTTTCTTTTGTTTTCTTGTTGTATTGTAATACCTTGTCATCTAGTAAGAATACAGACAAGCAATCATTCATTAAACATAATTAAATGTATCCTAACATATAGTAAATGACTACTACCCACAGAAAATGCAAGCCAAACAATGTAAAGAGTTGATGGTGTCTTAAAGAAACAGGTAAAGAAAATAATGAAATATTTGTTATCATTTACTAGAATTAATCACTGGGGGTGTGATGCTCTATTAAGTTTGAAAGCATCTGTGTTAGATGATAGAGTGGTGGATATGGCTCACTAAGGATGAGGTGGCATTTGGAGCAGGTATCATGTTGAATGATGTAGTGAAAATGTTGTATTATATATCTGCAGGATCTGGATAAACAATACAGTTGGCCGGCTAGCACGTCTCTTTATTCCACCCATGTACAGAATAACAACAACCATAGCATTGCCATGTCTCACACGTCACATTACCACATTTTAGCTTATACCACATCTCTCCTGTCATGAGAAAAACTAAGCAATGTTTATCTATTCCTGGTTTGCGTAATTCTAACATAACATCTCCAGTATATGGCAGACACAACATTCTCCTTTGGATACCACTAAAAAAGAAAAAAAAACTGCACTAAATTACATGATAAGGTACAGTGCACTATGCAAAAGAGTTAAACAAAGTAAACAATGGCAAACAGAATGCATAATTTCACCTTTCATATACAGCTATAATAAAAAAAAAAATCATTGTAGAATATGTAGTCATCCCAACACTAATAATGTTTTTCAAACAGCTTCTCAGCACTCCTCAGCATATCTGTTTGGAGCTTTGTGACTCCTTCCTGACCATCGTAATGTCACATTAAATGGTACTGCATCTGGGCCATCTTCATTCATTGAGTGATTTCTAAGCACTCTTGGTTTGTCTTAAGGAGAAGCATCGGTTGACTGTGATGATTCTGTCCCAGGGTGATTTAGGGGTTCTCTCTAACGTGTCGACTTGGAATATCCATATGATTTTTTTGACTTGATTGAAGCTCATTGTTCAGTATCTGCTCACCCAATTTCCATATCATTCTTTCATTTCATCTGGCAACACTACTGGGAGTCTGGATGTAGACAGACATGGGTGCTTCCCCAAACTTTATAGATCTGCCTTCTGTCTTCTTGTCTGGCACCCAAACTTTATCTCTTGGCTCAGTATGCTCAGGTTTTACAACACTGTGCCTCATACTATAGTTGGAAATCATCTCTTTATATTCCCTCTCCTTCTTGGTCACCTTCATAAGATCTGGAACACATGGTCTTCAGTTTGCGTCTCATACTCAGTCGAGAGGGAGAAAATCCATTATGTAATGGGGTATTTTTTTGTAGTTCAGAAGTGCAAGATACTCATCACTACATTTCTCTAGAATTGATTTCATTATCTGTACTGCCTTTCTGACTTCACCATTGGACTGTGGGTACCTAGGGGATGATGTGATATGATGAAAATTCCAGGATTCTGTAAATTTCTGAAACTCTACAGAATTAAACTGAGGGCCGTTATCAGACATTGAAATATCACAAATCCTATGTCTTTTAAAAAATTTGTTTTAATTTAGTTATGGCCTCTGCTGTGTTGACTCCCGTAGAAACCTTACAAATTTCCACATCCCAAGAATGATAGTCTACTGGCAACAAATAGTTTGAACTTTTATACTGAAAAAAAATCTACCCCAACTACTGCCCATGGTCATGTTGGAAAATCAATACTTTTCATTGGTTCAACTCTAGCCTTGTGGTATTTAGAACACTGTCCACAATCCATAACCATTTTTTCTGTGTCCAGTGACAGACCTGGCCACCAGACAGATCCTGCAGCATTATGCCTGTTTTTTTTTAGATACTTTGTTGACCATCATGGAGGTAGTGAAGGATATTGGATCTCATTGCTTCCAGAATAACAAATCTATTTCCTTTTAGAAGCAGATTCTTATGCATCATCAAGCTGCCCTTCTCGGAACAATATGTACAGAGAGGACCAAATAATTTGTGCTTTTCTTCCAGCCATCCATGTGATACATAGTACATGACCATCTTTAATGTATCATCTTTCTGTAGCTCCCAAGGTATCTCATCGAGATGAGAGTCTGATGCAGACAAATCAACAAGAATTGTGTTAACATACAATTCAGTATCTACTTGGAGGTCACCACAGTCACCTCTGGTATTTAAAGGATTTCTGGTTAGAGCATCAGCAGTATATAATAGTTTTCCAGGCACATGCTCATTTGTATAATTGTATCTCATAAGCATCATTCTAAACCTTTGCACACGTCGAGGCAGTTCATCAGTCACCTTAGTGAAGAGCAATGGAATCAGTGGTTTGTGGTCTGTCTTGATTTTCATATTCTCCATCCCCACCAGGAGGTCTCTCCAGTGTTCCATGGCCCAAGTATTAGCTAATGCCTCCTTCTATATTTGAGCATCTCTTTGCTCTGTATTGGTCATTGACCTGCTGGCATAAGCTACTGGGTGATCATCCCCAAATGCCTGCTTCTAAAGGAGAACAGCTCCAAGCCCGTAACTACTTGCATCTGCAGAAACATTGCCAAAGCTTTGTCAGATGACAAGTCTTCTTTGATCTTTCTAAGAGCCTCATTTTGTGGTAGACTCCAGCACCACTTTACATCTTTTCTCAATAAGTCTTTTAGAGGCTTTATATAATCATCCATATTGGCACAAAATTTCATTAATTGGTTTGCTATATCAGGAAACCTCTGAAGCTTTAAGACATCTCAAAGACACTCAAAGTCTACAATAACTTTACCTTTTACAGGATCTTTATGAACCCCCTCGCCATCAATTACTTGTCCCAAATACTCTAATCTTGCTGCTGAAATTACACATTTTCTCAGATTTGACTTAAAGTCTTCATGCTGAAGAAACTCCAGAACTGCTCACAGGTGATTGTCATGTCCTTTTTTTGTGCCCCATGATCAGTATGTCATCCATGTGGCTCACCACTCCAGGAGTCCCCCACCTCTTTCATCCTCTTTTTATAGTACTCTGGGGCTGAGGTGATACCATAAGGGAGATGTTTGAACATGCATTTTCCAAATGTTGTGATGAGAGTAGTCAGTTTACTGCTCTCAGAGTTCAAAGCTACCTGATAGAACCCTGAATTAGCATCTAGTTTGGAGAAAACCTTACCCCCAGCTACTGTTCCCAGTGTGCTGTCCACTGTCGGCATAGTGAAGATCTCTCATTTCACAGCCTGATTTAGCTTAGCTTAAAATACACAGAGGTGAAATGTCACTTGATGCCTTTGGGACAACCACAATAGGGCACACCAAGCTGTTGGTTCTTCTTCTGGCCTCAATAACCTCCAACTGAACCAATTGTAATATTTCCTTCACTTTTTTCAACAGAGGAATTGGGACTCTCTGAAGGGCTGTTATTCTGAATGGAACTGAGCCATCCCTAAGCTGAATAGTATATTCCCCCTTAAGCTTACCTGACCCAGTGAACAATTTAGGATAAGCATTGATATCATCAGTTTTTGTGCAAAGAGGCAAAGACTGCGGATGGTCTGCACAGTCTATTGCTGTCACACTAAAAGTCCCTGGTATGTCATAAGTGAGCCTGAGATTCCTATTTCCTGGAATACCAAGAAGTAATTTAGATGCTCCAAGTACTACACAAACTCTTTCTACAGTAGCACCATTGGTGTGGTTTAGCATCATGTCTACAAACACAGTGGTATCCAGATGTGAGGTCCCTGCCCCAATTAACGCTCTGTCAAACCTAGAAATGTTCCCAAGTGTGTGTTCATACGTAATCTGTGGCATTATAGACACCTGTGCGCCTGTGTTAATGCACCATGTTAAATCCTTTATACCTATTTTAAGTTTGATAAACCATCCCATATTTGAAGTGGTCTTATTTGTACACTGGCAAGCACCTGCACATATACAGTCATCTTTATCTGACACTATACCAACAGAATTATCTGCTACCTTTGATAAATTAAACACATTTTCATGCTCTATTTCTCTTTCACTTCTCTCCAAGCTTTTACAAATTACAGTAATCCCTTGATTTAACATACACCAATATAACAGATTTCTGATTTAATGGTCCAGGCAAATAATGATACATTGATTAATAATAACTGAATAAATTCAGAATCTCAAATGCTGCACCATGCGCATTTCATATCACACTTGTTTTTGGTGGCATGGGATATACTCACTTTGTTTCAGTCTCAGTCTGCCTCTAGCTATCGTACAGTCAGGTTGTATACAGAGAATTGTGACTTTACTTATTAAATGATTTTGCAGTCTTTACAATTCAAAATGACATCAAGTGATGGGGGGAGTTAAGAGAAAGCATGTGAACTGTATATTGTATTATTGTATATTGTGGTGGGGTGAGAGAAACACAGATTGAGTGGAAAATGCTCTACTGATTCTAACATTTTGACAGAGTTTTGATCACAGAATAAGTGCAGAAGAACAGGACTCCAGCTTATATACGTGTCGTTGTCGGCCTACATCCTCCCTGGGTACCTGGTGTGACTTCCCGAATGGTTGCTCCTGGTATTTGACTTTGCCACCTCTGCCATGTTCCACCTAGCTGCCCCTGACATGACTAACTTTGTTTTCTCCGTCAAGCTTGATCTCGTGGCCACTCTTGCAAGGCACACAAAGCCCTCTCATTGATTCTTGTTTTCTTTTGTTGCTGTGTAAGCCACCTCAATCATTTTTCTAACTTTCCTCGAACTGCCCTTGCTTAGTATTTTCATCCCATTCAAGTTCGGCAGGTGCACTTTTTTCTCTGCATGCACCACCATTGAGTTAATGGTTCTGTGTGCCCTGATGTTGTTCATGTGTTCCACCCGTTTCTTTTCCAACCTTCTCACCGAAACCTCTAATTCACTGATGGTGCATGCAGAGGGAAAAAGGCACCTGCTGAACTAAAGTAGGATGAAAATACTAAACAAGGGCAGTTAGAGGAAAATAAGAAAAACGACTGAGGTGGTTTACACAGCAACAAAAGAAAATGTGAATCACCGGGAGGGCTTTGTGTGTCTTGCAAGAGTGGCCATGAGACAGATCACCATGGCAGAGGCGGCAAGGTCAAATGCCGGGTGCAACCATTTGGGAGGTCATACCAGGTACCCAGGGGGATGAAGGCTGACGAGAACACATATATAAGCTGGAGTCCAGTTCTTCTGTACTCATTCTGTGATCAAGACTCTGTCGAAATGTTAGAATCAGTATAGTGTTAACCACCCAATCTGTGTTTCTCTCACCCCACCACATCACCAGATTTTCATGGAATATTCATATTGTATATTGTATCAAAAAATTTTTACGTTTGATTTAACGGACTTTCGGCATTAATGGACACTCCTTTCCCCCTATTAGTCTGTTAAACTGAGTGATTACTCTATTGCAAATGACCAACTTAAGAACACTTAAAACATGTCTGGTTATCTGCAGGGCAATTATCCCTACCAAAGGGGTGATTCCTATTACAAAATTTACATTTTGTTCTTTCTTGCAATGAACCTCTACCCATCACTTTCCTTTTCATCTGTTTCCCTTGCACTGCCTCAGTTGCTGCAGTTTTAGACTGTGCATGTTCCTTCATAGTGGCTTCCTTTAAATACAGTGCTGCTTGTACTGCCTTTTCTGAAGTAAGTGAGGCTCTTAAATCATATGATTTTAATTTAGACTGTTCATCAACACAAGTAAATACAATTTTATCTCTGATGGCCTGCTCAAGAAAGTCTCTTGGAAATTTACACTCACAACAACAGCCACAACGTTGCCATGTCTCATATGTCACATTGCCATATCTTAGCTTATACGATAGAATAGAGAGGAGATAGTGGAAGCCTTGCATTAGATGAATTGTGGAAAAGCTGCAGAGTGGATGGGGTGGATTGGATTGCAGTTGAGTGTCTCAAGAAAGTGGGTCACAGGGCCACTGATTGGTTACTCATGCTGTTTGACATTTGTATGGACCAAGATGAGGTGCCTCAGGACTGTTAGAATGTATGTATATGCCTTTATGTAAATGCAAGAGGTGACAATAGTGAAAGCTTGAATTACAGAGGTATAAGTCTGTTGAGTATATCTTGTAAGTTATATGTGAGGGTGTTGATCAAAAGGATGGTGGTATGCAATTAGGGAGGAGCAATAAGGCTTCAGGAGAGGTAGAGGGTGTTTGAACCAGGAGTATGCTTTGGATAATTTATATGTGATATTCTTAGACAAAGAGCATGAATTTATGGCATTTATGGATCTAGAGAAAGAGCATGATAACAATTGAGAGATATGCCTTATAAATGATGCTATTGAAAGCTACTTCTAAATGCAGTAAAGTTTTTTACTGAAAGATTAAAGTGTGTGAGAGAGTAGGAAGGAGGAGGACGAGTAGTTCACAATGAAGGTAGGTGTGCATCAAGGATTTTCTTCAGATAAGACTTAACAAGACCTACCATTTTACATATTTTCAATGAATGTGTTTTATTGAAAATGTATACCAGTAGTTTGCGGTGATAGTTATTGTGATAAATTATATTACTTTGGAAGATTGAAAATAATCAGCACTTATCCAAGTTTTCTTTTTGTTACTTTTCCAGTTAATGTCTTAATGTATCATCTACCAGTATTTATTTGAAACTATAAGATGTTCTTAGCTAAAAGGCCCAGTGCTTTTTTTTTTCTATGTTCATGAAGGCTCCAATCATGGACAAAAGTCCACATCAAGGCTAGGCCCCAATTGAAATATAGAGAGAATTACGAAAAGGAAAAAGAATAGACAAGGGAAGGTATTTACAAATTTTTGAGAAAGTGAAAGACCTGTCTTTTGAAATATGCCAGATCATAGTTAATGGGAAAGACATTAGAAAGTAGAATTCCAAAGCTTCGACACGTAGGGAAAGAAGCAGTTATCAAAACGGCACACCTTTGAGTTGCTGATGGCCACATAATAATCATGTGACGCAGCAGCTTGCTGAGTATTGTGTGGTCTAGCTAGTGGTGGGGGCACACAAGCAGCCAGCTCT
>JAYMFT010055605.1:0-15096 GCA_038088735.1 Panulirus argus | reverse complement strand
TCTCTCTCTCTCTCTCTCTCTCTCTCTCTCTCTCTCTCTCTCTCTCTCTCTCTCTCTCTCTCTCTCTCTCTGGCATAAGTCATACTCTTCTTACTGAGAAACAACAACAAAAATCCCAGAATTGTAAGTAAAGTGTGAGGCTACCACAAGTCGTCTGGTGACCCCATGAATCTGCAAAGGAGGAGAACCATTATGATTGTGTTTGGTGGCTCAGAACTTACCAATCACGATGTAATTGAACACACACACACACACACACACATAGAGTAACCTTTTAAAAAAATTATGAAAACCATTATTGTAGGACCTTCTACAACACAACGAACTCCACTCTCAGGCCCCTGACCAAGACCACACCACATAACCAGCAGAACATCTCAGGCACCAGCACAACCAGCCCACCACACCACACACCACAACCAGCAGGGCATCACCACTCAGACTACCCGTCCCCCTGAACCATTAAGTAAAATCATCAGTTATTCCCGGCCGGTGTGACTGACGCAATGCCACCCAGTTTGTCTTGACCTTTCCCCAGCCTTAACCTCTGCCTCTGACCTTACCTCCACGCATGGTTCCCCCCCCCCCTCTTCCTTCCTTCCACCTGACCCTCCACACAGACCACCCTTCCTTTCCTCGCCACACTTCCCATGTGTCGTCAATCCTCCCCACGCATCTTAGTTCCTACCTTCCTGTGGCCACCATCTTCTTATATAGACCTACGGGCCCTCCTCCATCCCGACCTGTCCGCCTCCTCCTTACTTCTCCCAGTCTCCCTCTAGGGAGTAGGTGGCAGTCAACCCCCAACTAGGGAGGCACTACCGTCCGGGTGGCGTTGTAAAGGTTAACGAAGGTGGCGCTGGGAGCCAGCAACACGGTGGCTGTTAAGTTCCTCTTCTTTTCCCAGGAAGCTGTCTTATCTTTCTGTCTCACACACACGTGCGTTAATAGGATTCACTCCGCAAACACGCTCACTCTCATCACATGAAACATAGCACTTGACAGTACGTAACACGCGACTCGGTACTCCTCGCTCCCTGCGGTCAGCGCTACGCGTCAGGTGTGCCTAATGGCAAAATCTCGCCGTAGATTCTTGCTGGATGGAATTCCCCATTCCCTTACCAAGCAACCCCACCTGTGAGCCCCCTTGAGATCCTCTAACTCTCTCTGGGGTTGAGTAACTCTTAGAGATCCTCTTTCTCTCTTTCTACGGGGTTGAGAACCTCCTTGAGATCCTCTCTATCTCTCTGGGGCTGAGTGCCTCCTAGAGATCCTCTCTGTCTGGGGTAGAGAACCTCCTTGAGATCCTCTCTCTCTCTCTCTCTCTCTCTGGGGTTGTGTGCCTGAACCACCTACCAGAGGGAGTCTTGCCTCACCACCTCACCTGATGACAACATGTCCAGCCCAGCCTGGGGGTCCGCTCGAGGGACGTGTGGACAATACAGAATTCTTAACACAATTAGGTACAAACTTATGGCAAGAGGAAACCTGTCGGGGAATCTAAAATGATCCTGTACCACTGACCAGGTACAGCTAACAGCCCCGTCCTGGGTCAACTTAGCTGTACCCCCCCACTGATCAGATACAGCTAACAGCGCGTTACTAACTCAGATGTGGCACCCATCCCCCCCTTCACCGTCGAGGACACCCCCCTCCCCCTCCCCCGGTCATGCTCCACCTCTGGCACTCTTCCGGGGTGCGTGACGTCACAGCTTACGTCAGTGTAAAGAAAATGTCATGTGTGACGGTGAGAAGCCCAAGGCTTCTGGTATACAAGTCTTTACACAGCGACTGACTGACTGACTCGTTTCGTGTATGGATGAAAAAAAAAAAATACCAAATGACGGTGGCCAACCAATCAGCGTGACGGTCCGGGCATGCGCCTTGGGGCTTTCGTTATAGGTGCGGATAGTGGGCGACCCCCCCATCCACACTCGAGCCGCCCTTCTGGTGACCTGACCGGCGTCACGTCCGTCGTCTGCAGAGGCCTGGGTGAAGGAAGAGCAGTCTGGTCAAGTTACTGTTCTAAAGAACCTAGAATGGTTTTTAGATTAGACTAGGGCGTCTCCATGCTAAGTTAAGTAGGGAGTCTTAGGCAAGGCTAGGTTGGCTGTGTCCAAGCTTGGTTAAGCTTCGTGTGCACATGCTAGGTTAGGTTAGGTGTGTCCAGGCTAGGTTAGACCGGATGCATCACTGGCTTCCATGAATGATCATTACACTACTAAACCACCTGCAACCGTTTCTAACTCTGACCCGTAACCACCTCGCTGAAACAACGAACAAGCTAAGACAACGTGCCCTGAACAGAAGCAACGATTCGTACCGTGAAATAATGGATCCCCTGTCGCTGTGGGCACCGGACCTTCTCCCATCTACCACTTTGCTGCTGATCCCGACGAGTGTCCACCATCAGCATGTTAAACTTGGCGCCTTTAAGATCGAGCCAATTTCGTTGGCATGGTGACAGAAAATTGCCAGAGGCGCGTGAGCCTCACGACATACGAAAGGAATCGCAGGCAACACGGGCTTGATTATTACTCACTAGATGGAAGAGGGAGGGGCATGACGACACGTTGCTATGGTACATCATAAGTAAGAAACTGACGTACCAGAGTCTAGACTATCCGTTCGCTACTTGACATAAAAGAACCATATCCGAACTAACGGATGTCTGCCGGAAAAAACGACTCCATATTTGAAGATAAAGCTTCCAAAATAAGGAATCCACGTCTATAACATCTATGCCATTCTCGAAAGTGAGATAAAACAGATCTGTTTTTCAATTAAACCACTTTTTTTGAAGATTTCCAAATGTAGAATGATGACAAATCTATCTAAAATAACAACCCCCGTATCTGATGTACCACCAGATCTCAGAAACCAGCCCACCTGAAACAGGAGGTTTGTACATGAAAGAACAGCTCAAAGTTTACAGAAAATAAGAAATCTTTCCATTCCGTCACGCCAGGCCTCGCTCGTCTCCGAAATAACTGCTTCATATACCCAAGAATCCTTCAGTATCCGAAATAAAAAAGGCCTTGTGTTCGAACGATCAGACCCATAATCGAAGAAGAAAAAATATGTTTCCATGCACTAAGAGAAATATGAAGGCTTCTCGGTCGAAACAACGGATCCACGTCTGAAAGGGCAGCTCCACGTACACGTGAAGGCTCGTTATCCTACAACAACCGTGGAGCGGGGACACACTTGCGACACAGCAGGTCCACATTCTGCACGGCGCTCTCACAGCCTCTCTATGTACTGACGGTCCGGGAGATAATGTAAAAAGGAACCGAAGCCTCACCTCCGTTGGTGGAACAGGAAAATCCCTGTTACGACAGAGGCCTCCCTGACCAGCCAGTGTCTACGATATACTAACCCCCCCCCACCCCCATATAGGTGGCGGGGATGGCGTGTGTTCATCTGCCAGTCCGTTAGCGTGTCTGCGTGTCCACAGCAGCAGCAACGGCCAGGTCGACCCGACGGGCCCGCCTTGAAATATTCCCGTCGGTGTTGGTGAAAAAAAAAGTAATGTTCCCGTCCACGATTTTTTTTTTTTTTTTTTTGACCGCTTGAGCAAGACGGAACAATGCTTGAGTATGAGAGTACAGCCCTTGATTACGACGGGTCGGCCCTTATGCACGAGGTCAGAAGCAGCAGACACGATGGTGTGACCTCCGACACGACCCTTAAGCCCCGGGTTGAAGGCCGTCTCACCCAAGGGCCTCTCCTTCGCACGCAACGCTCGTACCGTCGTGCTCAAGGATCGTACCACCGTGCTGACGGTTCGTACCGTTGCTGCTCAAGGGGTTCAGCAAATAACAAAAGTATCTTGTGCTGAAGCAGCGACTTTGACGTCTGGCCTCCATTCATCAAAATCTAATCTGTTGGAGAGAGAGAGAGAGAGAGAGAGAGAGAGAGAGAGAGGGGGGGGGGGGTAACTAATACAGAAACCCGGCGCCTAAATATTTGTTGATAAAGGAATTTTCATAGCGCTGAAGGTCAAACAGACGACCCGCATCGGTAACGACCTCCATCGTGGTGTAACAAGCTGTCTCTCTGCGATGAATAACGGTGCCGTGACGGCAGTGACGGCTCAGTATTCAAACCTAACGGAATTAACGAATTCGTGACTGAAATAACGGTTCGGTAACCGACTTAAGAGAACTGTAACGAGGCAAGGCAGGAAGTCAGGCCTCTGGCCCGCTGCAACCCACATTTCCTCCTCCACATACCAATCACCGGCCCAGCTCCTGGCATCTACCACCCTGACCTTTCCGAGCCTAGAATGACAGAGAACACGTTCGGGACGTTCCTGTTCACAATTTCATCCTGTAACATTTGCAGCAGAAACGCTGGCAACCTGATTCATCTCCACGGCAATTCTATTTTTGGTAGGTGTTCTCAGTCCACTCAACCATTGAGGATAATATCTTTTTTGTAAACGCAAAGCAATGATGATAGAAAAATCTTTTACCCTATCACCAAATACACGATCAATCACCCGGAAGCCTGTGATCATCAGCAGTACAATAGGTCGCCTAGTCTCTTATGCAATGCTGACATTTTGTTCGTTTTTCTTTCCCTTTTGTCTAGAACTTTACATCGTATAGTTTTAGTTGCTTCAGCAACGTCCGAGAGAACAAAAACTAGACTTTTTTCAGAGGGTATCTTTGGAAAGAGCTTCCTGTAAGTCTGCGCGTCCTTTGTCGGCGTACACACAGAAACACCTTTGCCAGAGGACCATGCCAGCGAGGACTGTATTCTTACGCCATTTTTCTCTTGCAAATTTCAGAGGCTAAATTCGTCTTGCTGAAAGTATACCCTCACCAGCTGCCAACTCTGCACACTCCTTCCAACCTTACCAGGCGCCACGTCCGATATGGCTTACTCACTCTTATTTCAAACACGTGTATGAATATTGATAAGTATATTCTCTCGACAAATTACACGGTGGACATAAGGACACAAGGGCCATTGTAAAGTTCCTGGACATACAATGTGGCTAAAGACACACCCACAAAAAAAAAAAGTGAGTGGGTTAGGTTGGTGAAAATGGTTGTGTAGTATGTAATGCATCGTCTCAATACCCGATGATACATCTCACTAGCTAACTGTATCTAATTTTATATTAAAATCAAAAGGTCACGTCACAGTTTTTGCAACATATGTGTATACCAGGTATTCTCAATCAACTGATCAGAGAATCGATGGCACTTTACAGTGAACGTGTCTAAGTTTTATCTCCGTTCCTTGCGCTCACCTAACTACCACAACAGGAATCCAGGGACTAGAAAGGAGCCAACACAGAAGAATATAACCAAAAGATAATGCTTGCGAAATCTTTTTCCTTGAAAGCGAGTGAACAAATCAGCCCAAAAGGATGTCACGCCATCAACGTCAAGAGTCTACCCCAACGCACAGGTCCTGCAACAAACCCCTGCCCTTACTGTAGGGCTGACAGCCTCTCCAACACACTCTCCAAGGCTGACAGGTCCTGTCCCACGGGTTTGGAGATTCTTGGTAGACATTTTCTGACCTGGATATGATCATCCAGTCCTCCTCCCAGTCACAGCCTCAAAATCCAGGTAAAACACCACCTCCAAGAGTGTTGGCTGTTGAATCAGCTGAAGGGAACCAACTCCTTCACCTTCATCAATGTCATACCAGTGGCTTAGGTTCTTGAATTCGCATCAGTGTCTCCACTCTAAGGGCGAGGGGAACCAAACCATTCCTCTACTGTCGCCACTCGTAGCAGTGTGTGATACATGGAACAACATTCTTGTGCCTGACCCTACCTGGCAGGTCTCCAGTGATGCCAAGTTTCCCGATAACCTCACACTGACTACTCAGTGAACCCCCTACCCCACCCTCTACCAACAACAAACTGCTTTCATCCAACTTCGAAACTGTTATCTGGTCTTTTGAACAACCCTTTACATACGGAGGCCAATGATTCTGCTTCGTGAACCAGCTCGTCAAAAACTTTTCACAGTGAACCGGAACTTCACTCTCTTCTATTGTGGATAGTTGTTTGTGCCACTGAGGTCCCTACTGAAGCCTATAGCCTCTCGTGGGCCGACTAGTTCCGATATCGAACAGTTCATTCACCGCAGTAAACACGACACCACTCCATACATGTGATGGTTGGCTGGTTTTTAAGCCTATCAACTACCAGGGTTATAAGGTCGTCAAGCTACAACCACTAACCAAAAAATATTACCATCTTCTTCGGGTGTTAAGGGTAATTCTAAGACCACGTGCATTCTCGCCATGCATGCCTGTCGTCAACTCACTGATTTTCTTTGTAGAATTCAACAAGTTTTTTTTTTTTTTTTTCCTTTTAGGGGGAGGGGGAGCAAAAGAGGGATCGCTGAAGCTTTAGAAGCAAGTAACAGGGCCGGGCCAGATGGTAACAAGGCTGGGCCAGGTATCATTAAGACAGTCAAATATGACCAGAAAACAAAGTAACCAAAACATGAGGTTTGGACGAAGACTGCAGTGAATCATGGAAAGAGAGAATTCTACCGCAACAAAAAGCATCTAGGAAATTCTGGAAGCAGTAGACGCGAAGAAAATGTCCTTGAAAACATATAGATCAAGGAGAAGTGGGAAGTACCAGAAGAAAGGGAAGGGAAGGGACGCCCCTAAAGGTTAAGTTCAAATCACAAGATAATTGTGCGGTTGTAAACAAAGGCCCACACACTGGCAAGTCATGAGGCATAAGGAGGCTTGTTCAGCATGAGAGACAGCCAACTGTACCATGGCAAGAACTGAAGAGAACTGAAATCGTCCAAAAAATATATAAAAGAAAACGGATTGCCCCCAGACGAGTAAACGTTTGAGGCACCAGCAACACAAGGTCAGGATTATAATGTGACAAATTTGGATAAATTTGCTGTGCAGGGCAAACAAAATTTGTATCTAAAGTTATACAAGTAAGAATAAGTTAGATGTCATAAACATAAAAGAGAAGAGACGTAATGGGGTAACTGAAAAAATCTTACGAATTACACGCAACATTCAAAACTACCAACACTGGACAAAAGGACGATTGTGGGGGATGGGGATAACAACCTGGAAATTCAAGGGAAATGCGATGATAACATACATGAACTGGACTATCGACGTTTTGAAAGAGGCACTAGTTACACAGGGGGACGACCAAGGAACTGATACCGCTTCTGGAATGCCATGCTCAAACACTGCTCCAGCAAGACAGCAGAGGATGGATGATGGTACGACCCTTAAGCACGACGGGACGACCCCTAAGGACGACCTTTTAAGACGACTGTTATAATCTCTGGGCATGATGATTTGCCACGCCACCATATCCAAGGGTCGTTCCATTTTCCTGAAGGGATGAATCCACAGACCTGCACCGTGGAAATAAACTCAACCGCAAAGCCCTCTCCCCGCTGGCAAGAGTAACATTACCACATACACGCACACACACACGTCCACACATGATGGTAATTTTCCCTTCTTCATCCCCCATGACGGAGCACCTGACCCCATCCGGCCAGTGAGACAGTGCTGCAGTCCAGTCCCCATCCCCCGACGACCTCGTTCTGGCCTTTGACTTAGTGGCGTGGGCTGGCGAGGCAGGGGGTTCCCCGCAGACCATACACCAGGCTGGCCTTGGTAAACTGACCAGCCTCAGTTCCAGGCCAGCACGCCACCATCCAAGCCTGGGGTCTGGATTTCGGAAAACGTTCCAGCGATTGATTACTTTCAGCTGGTTCTTCCAACTAGTGTGCGTATATATATATATATATATATATATATATATATTATTTGTTTATTAACTCATAGTACCGTACGGGGGGAAGGGAGTTTTACATTCCAGGGGCCCTCTTTCTCTACACCTTCAAGAATCAACCAAAATATTTTGGTCCTCAGGCAAGTAACGACCATCCCTGAAATACTTTCTTAGTAGCCTTCCTTCTGCTCCCCCCCCCTACACAAACACACACACACACAAACCAATATAACTATTGCATGGAATTATATATGGGTAATAGTTTTTGCAGAGCATGTTGGCACTCGGAACTTTCACCACCAAACTGAATTGCGCCAAAAAACTGTCAAGCGTACAGATGCCTCATAATCAAAAATAAATGTAATTCACAACCTGTGTGGTGCAGTCTGCCAACTTCAACCTGCGAAACTTCACCTGTTTCAGTATTCCATCTGTGACTAACCTCCAAATCCAACCATTCATTATATTACCTGTATCAATCAGTTTTTTAGTACTTGGGAGTAACTAGACTATCTATCATGTTGGACCCAAACTTACTTCCCTACAACATTAATCACATATATAGTGACCCAGTGGGTTCCTTGCTTAATTGAAAGTAGAGAACCCAATCATATCACCCAACTCTTACCTTCCCATAAATAGGCCAAGCTACCCGTACAGTTCCTGAACTTTTTCTGCGATACCCACAGAGGTCAATAGTTATTTCTTACATTTATTTTACTCTCTAGAGTCTAGAGCACCGGTACGCTCCTCAAGTTCCAGGCATCAGGACATTTTTCTACCTCTGTAACTACCTGTCCACTGTTCTTACCAGCACTCGTATGTCAGACAACGCACATTCCGCCGCTACAGATTCGTGCTTTGCCCTCTGTCAGAAAGCACATCATAACAATCTTTCCAATCTCCAAAAATCCAAGCTCTTCCTTTGGATTTAGAAAAAAAAAAAACTTATTTCGCTTAAAACTTTTGTGTCTTTTCTGTCATTTAATCATAAGAACGTCACAGAGATAATCTGTAAAGGACCTTTTTCGACTTGTTGGATAATTCGCATGGAACTGTCCATTAGTTTATGAACATTGGCATTAATCACTACCTTGACCACATACTCCTCATCATGTTTACATCCACGCCTGTTACCTTCCCTCTTTAGAAATACTTTTTTCATCATTTATATTCTTACTAACCATTTATTTCCAGCTTAAAAACTCCTCCCCCAAAAAGAAAAAAAAAAATAGATAAATACTCGGACTAAATTTATCTTATCAGGTGATGCAATCTATGGTATTGTGTTCCAACCAGGCCAGTGATGACGGCAATAAGGAAGGTCTTGGCTAGCCTAATATTACCCAGCGCCTGAGGCTTCAACATTATGTCAATTTTTTCAGACGATTCGTGTCCCTTTCGTCCAGATTCTTACACACACACATTCACACACACTCTCCCCTAACATACAAATAGTAATCACACACACACACACAAACACACACACACAACCAGTCGAGATAGGTTGGTCCTTCCAGAAAGAAAAAGTCAAGGTTTCCATCACGCTTACCTCTGCCATTACCTCTTGAATCTATCAGAGGCCACATACCGCCACACACTTTGCTGTCAGTTGAGCGCTTGCGTTACAATCATCTGATATCAAAATAAAACTTAAGCAAGAAAAATCAGTAAAATAAAGTACCCTTAGTAATGAACCAAGTTTTCGAGTCTAAGCTATTTCTGGGTTGCAACTTGATTGCATGAAATATATCAGTTTGGCATCATTTATCAGACCTACGTATTCCACTTCCCTATGTGTTTTGTAAATCATTAACCTGTAAAACATATGGAAAAAGCTGTGCCTGTGTCACAAAGGTCTGAAAGGCGTGGTGGGCAAGGTAAGCCAGGGTGTATGTCAACACTGAGCCAACAAGACGCGCTCAGCCTTCCAGGTGAGACAGTTGCTAGGCTACCTTCAACGGTGGCAAGATGCTGCCTTTTTACAACCCCCTCTCACCTTCCTCCTTCCCCACCTCCCTTGCAGTTTGTGTTAGTATTAATAGTGTACAACAAATGTGTAACCAACACAAAGAATAAATATGAATCTGATCATTCGCACTATCAAAAATGTTCATAAATTTTTTTTTTTTTGGCATTTTCAAAAGTCTGGTACACAGCTGGTCCATCCTATGCTAGCCAATTACAACAAAAGTGTACATAAAATAAAATCCAATTCATCTAGGAAGGAAACAGTACTATAGATTGGTAGAAGATAAGTCCTAGAGCAGAAGCGTCTCTGCCATAAAGCAAAGGTTAGAGCTGCCTCATTTATGAAGACCATTTCGGAGTTGACAGCAACAACAGTTTTGTGATGTTATCTCAGATGAATCAGATTCATTCCCCTTTTCCTTATATACCATACATCAAAGCTGTATTGAATATGAACTCCATACTACGTAATGATTATCGGTATTGTAAGATAACGTAAAAAGCAACTCACAACTTAAAAAACTACATGAGTGCGTCCCAAAACGACCAGTCTTGCAGGTAATACCCTTCACACAACTGTTCTCAAATTTTGACTAAGAAAGCTTTTAAGTTGGATAAACTGCACAATAATGCAGAGATATCCACGTAAAACATACTCACTAAGAGACTGAATTAGATTATTTCTGACACTTGCTTTATAATATGATTTTATCTATTCTACATACTACAATATTTAAGAATGTTGAATAAGGAAAAATGTATCAACTTGGCCCAAAAAGCTGATACATTTTAGAGCATCAAAAGTCACTTTAGAAAAACTCTATCTTGATATACATGTTAAACAAAAAGAAGTAAAACTTGTAATATGCTACCTACATGTTACATACTAAATATCTTGTATGATAAGAACAATAGTAAGAGCAGACACGACCAGATCATGAAAACAAATAATTACGAAGAGAGGCAGTAACTGATAACTTTCACTGCATAATAGGTGAAAGTTCAATACTGTTTATATGTTTACTGATCAACGAAACTGAAAACATTGGTTACAATTGATTAAGTTAACGAAGATAAAAAACTAAGTTGTCAAAGATAATTGTGAAAGCGTAGCTCATTATAGCTGGTTACCCATGGAGAAGCCAAGCCTCACACTGAAACCCGAGTCATGTCAGTTATCTGTGGTGTTGTACAGTTGTATATAAATTGGATTGATATTGTCATAGTTTTGAATGGATTGATTTGTTACATTGATTTTACATGGCAACATTGTTAGTCGCCCTTTAGAAATGGATGCTTTGTTGTTGTTTTGGCAACACTCATGAGTGACCCCGAGGCTGCTCGTGGTGCTGGACGTGTTTGTGGATCTTCTGATACTTTCTTGTCAATTGGAGGTGGTGTTACGAAGTTGTTAGTCTTTTGGGTTTATCAAGGTGTTCAGCGAGTGTATGAGGGGAAGTTAAGGTACAGAAGGAAGGATCTTTTGTTCAGTTGAATTGAAGAAGTAGTTTTTCCCCGGCCCCGGGTCTTTGTTTTTGAGCGGGTGTCTAGGCTTGCCGGTTCCTCACATTATAATTTTCTGGACTGCCTCAAGAATAAGTGAGTCTGTATTTGTTTTTGATTGTCATAACCACAGTTAGGGTTCCATGAACGAAGTTCTGAACCATTGCCCGTGGTTCAGCCCTTCCGAACCAACCACAGCTAGGCATACCAACCCTCTCACATCAGCAGTTGTGTGAATATTTTCGGTAGGCATTGGACCCCCTGTGCACCGATACTTTTGTGATCCATTGTACATGATTTTTATTAAATAATTTTCAAGAAAAAGGCTTGATTGGTCAGGGTTCTTATTTTCCACCAATGTGATTCGTACGAGCTTTATCGGCAATAAAGTTTTGTTTCTGCCTACCTGTCAGTTCCCCGCCTCCCCAGCTCCTGTCGTAAAGAAGGCTTCGCCGTGTCGTCCTAGACTGCTGCTGTTTCCTGAGACGAACATTTGGTGTCCTGACCTGGGATCAAGTTGGACTTTAGATGATTCTGCAAGTGAGAGGCTACAGGCTTTTGACTCAGTACAGTTTGCTGATGATTATGTGAAAAACAGACATGTAATAGTTGACATTTTGGTAGGTCTTAATGCCTATTGGTGATCTATGATTCCGAGCAATTGCTTGAAGGCTAAGAGATTAGTAACTCAAGAGTCAGTGTTTGGTTGGGTTTTATCTGGGTAATGAACAGCTTCCACCAATGGAAAAGGTGTGACTTTCAGCTGTTGTGCATTAATAGATTTTCTGAAACAGACGTACATAACTTTTGGGATTTAGAATCTGTTTGTTCAAAGGAAGCCATTTCTAGTTATCTTCCCCCTAATCCTGTTTTGAAAAAGTTTTCTGAGACCGTAAAGTTTACTGATGGTAGATATGAAATTTCTCTACCTTGGAAGTCTAATGCTGCTAAAAGTAATTATGAAATAATGAAAAACTTGCTAAAAAGAGTTTAGTGGGATTTAATCATAGATTTGAGAAGAATCCTCAGCTGAAGGAGGGGTATGATGCCGCACTGAAGGGTTATGAATAGGAGGGAATTATTGAAGAAATTCCTTCATCTAAGATGATCAGCTTGTACTCCACGTACTACCTCCCCCATCGCTCTGTTGTCTGGGAAAGCAGCACCTCTATTAAAGTCAGGCCAGTTTTTGATGCTTCTTCAGTTTGCTATAATGACATCTCTGTGAATGACTCTCTAGAGTTTGGTCCTCCCCTCAACCCTGTTCTTGTAGAAGTTCTTATAAAGTTTAGAAGGTGGAAGGTTGCATTGACAGGAGACATAACAAAGGCGTTTCCTCAGATTAATGTTCGGAAAGAGGACCAAGATGTTCAGACTTTTTTGGAAGAGTGAAGATACTGTTCGCACCATGAAATTTGTTCGGGTCTTCTTTGGAAACGAAAGTAATCCCTTTCCGTTGAATGCAAGTATTAAGCATCATCTTAAAACAATTTGTAGTTCTGAAGCTGTAGAAGAATTGACTGATAATCTCTATGTTGATGATTTGTTGTCTGGAGCTGATAGTGCTGATGAGGGCTGTGCTAAGTTTAATGATGCAAGTTCAATTTTGGCTAAGGCAGTTATGTCCCTCTCAATGGAGTTCAAATTGCAAAACCTTGACAGACAAATTCAATGAGAGTTTAGAACAAGGTGTGCATGAAGCAGTAAAGATCCTTGGTATGCAGTGGTGCTTGGCTCTTGATTGTTTTTCATTTGATTGCCTTGATGTAGGGACTCATCAAGAACTGGTATCTGCAAAAAGAGCTGTTCTCAGTGTCATAGCTAAAATTTTTGATCTTCTTGGTCTCCTTAGTCCTTTTACTATGTTTGCTAAAATTCTCTTTCAAGATGTATGGAGACTTGGATTTGCTTGGGATGAGACATTGCCAGAAGAACTGTTGCTTAAATTTCAAAAGTGGGTTAAGGGTATCAAAGTTCTTCAGTCATGGAAAATTCAGCAGTTACTTTCGTGGTTTTTCATGGATGTTGCTGACAGGAATAGAACTTCATGCCTTTGGTGATGCCTCTGAGAATAGGTATGGTGCCTGTGTATATACGAGAATTCCCTCCAAAGATGGTTCTTTTAAGGTGTCTCATATTGTGTCCAGAGGATGGGTAGCTCCAATCAAAAGAATTTCATTGCCCAGATTGGAATTGCTTGGTACTTTGTGCAAAACTATCAGTGTTTGTTAGGTCTGCCCTTCCCTTGGCTGAAGATGTACACCTGTACTGTTGGACAGACTTAAGGATTGCTTTGTCATGGATAGAGGAAGATCCTGGTAGGTGAAAGCTGTTTATGGCAAATTGGGTTACTGAAATTCAGAGTCTTACATCACATAGTAGCTAGGGTAATGAGATTAATCAATAACTGTAAACATCAATTTGTCATATGTTCTGCTCGCTTATCATATGATGAGTTAGACAAAGCTAAGATTATTTTGTTTTATTGTGTTCAAAAAGAAAAATATTCTCGTGAGATCATTGCTTTCACACAAGGTAAGCCACTTCACAATGGTTCTTCTTTAAGTAAGCTTGATTCATTTTTAGTTGATGATGGCCTCTTGAGAATCAAAGGTCGGTTAGAACACGCTGATATCAGTTATGAGAGCAAACATCCAATCATAATTCCTTCAGGTCATGTAGCAAAACTTTGGTTTGTTTTTAACATGGCTTTCTTAAACATGCTGGTATTTCTTCTCTCATGTCCACTTTGAGAAGTAGTTATTGGATTGTGGGACTAAGAAAGCTTGCTAGAACTGTGTGTAGAGAGTATAATTTGTCGTAGACATGATTCTAGCGCATGCAGCCAGCCAGTAACTCCCCTTCCAGGATTGAGAGTCAACTCTGCCCCATCTTTCATTGTAGCATGTCTAGAATATGTAGGGCCTTTGTTTTGTGTAGATTTGTCATCCAAGAAGTTCTGTATTTTACTCTTTACTTGTGCTGTTGTTCGGGCTGTTCACTTAGAACTGACTGACTCATTGTCTCAGACTGACTGTATGCTTGCTATTCGTAGGTTTACTGCAAGATGAGGTCTTCCTTCTGTTTTCTGTTCTGATGATGCCAAGACCGTTTTTGTTTGTTTTTCTAATCATACAAACAAAGCTTTGGCCCACTAGCCCCTCAGTGGAAATTTATTGTACCTCAAGCTCCTTGATGGGGAGGCTGGTGGGAGCGTCTGATTAGATCTGTTAAATTAGCTCTTAGAAAAACACTTGGTGTTAAGTGTTTGTAAAGATGTGAATTAGGGGCTACTCTCCATGAGGTAGAAGCTTGTGTAAATTGAAGACCCTTAATCTTTGTTGGTGAGGAGCTGATGGAGCTCATCCCTTGACACCTTTACATTTTCTGATCGGACGTACAGCTGGTTTTCAACTCGAAATGATTAAGGACCAACATCCTACTGTCTTTCCTAAAGAATTAAGTGTGCGTGAAAGTGTGCGTCGACAACATCTTGATAAATTTTGGAAATTGTGGATGTCTGATTACATAACTAACTTACCCTCTACCATCAAAGATTTTGTGTCTAAATGTGATTTGAAGAAGGGATCTGTTGTATTAGTTAAGACAATACTCCTAGATTGTCTTGGCCTCTAGGTGTTATTATTGACTTAATATCTTTGTAAGTATGGAGAAATCAGAAGTGTTAAAGTTAGAACTTTTAAGGGAGTTATTTGTAGGTCAGTGCAACATTTAATAGCTCATGATGACAGTGTCCGTCCAATCTGTGGCCCCTAGTCCCCGGCATCATGGGGTGCTAAGAATCTCAGGGTTTCAGCCTGACTCTACTGCCAATGAGAGGGAGGGCTCTAGCAGTAGTA
>JAYMFT010055594.1:0-15097 GCA_038088735.1 Panulirus argus | reverse complement strand
TATATATATATATATATATATATATATATATATATATATATGTGTGTGTGTGTGTGTGTGTGTGTGTGTGTGTGCTGATAATCACGAGGAAAATGAAACACGATAAGTTCCCAAGTGCACTTTCGTGTAATGACCACATCTTCTGGGGAGATACAAGAATAAGATACAAGAATAAGATAGAAGACAGAACAGTCAGTTTATAATACAAAGAAGAGACGTAGATAAGACGCCATTTGTAAACATGCATTACCGGATGGTGGCGTTCTGGTCTGGCATCATACCTGTCATAAAGTTTTTCATTATGTGAATAGGAAAGGGAACTGTTTACAATTTTTCCTACGACAGAGCTATCCAGTTTGTACAGACCTTCACTAATATTAATATTACAATTCTTTGCGTATTCAATAAAGAGATTCAATGATATTTTTCGCGGTAAAGGAGTTACGGTTAACAACTGAATTAGCGTTACTCCAGTCAATACAACGGTCATAATCTTTAACTTGATTAAACAAAGCATTTGATTCTTGTCCTGTTCTTATACTATATTTTTGTTGTTTAAGTCTAACATAAAGTTCCTTACCAGCCTGCCCAACATAAAACATATTACAGCTTTTACAAGGGATTCTGTAAACACAGCCCTCAGAATTTTCTGGTGACTTTCTGATTAAGATATTCTTTATTGTATTGTTATTGCTGAAGGCTACATTTACATTAAATGATTTAAGCAAACTGGTAAGTAATGTAAATTAGTACTAAAAGGGAGAACTAAAAGATTCTTGATATCAAGAGAAAGTTTGGGTTTGATTCTGTAAAATGATTTCTTTGCCAACTTAAGGGATTCATCAGTGAAAGATCTAGGATACTTTAACTTGGATACAATAGAATATATCTTCTCAAACTCATCATCAATAAATTCCGGACTGCATATTAGTAATGTCCTAAGGAACACAAACTGGAATGATGATAATTTAACTTCGTCATGTTGAGCTGAGTAATAATTGATATATATATATATATATATATATATATATATATATATATATATATATATATATATATATACAGGCGTAATCAACTTTTTCTTCAAATTCTTTAAAAAATGCTTGCCATATTTTTTTTCTCATCAATGCAAATTCCCGTCCTTTCTCTCCCTCCCTCTCTCCCTCTAACCGTCCCTAATTCACTAAATATCTTTCCTCCTTCTCCTCCTCTCTGATCGTATTTCCCGTAAGCGTTCTCTCATTTTACTCTTATCATCACCTCTTCCCATCTCATTTACATACTGCTTTTCTCTCTCCTCGTCTTTTCTTTCTCGGCTCTTTTTTCCTTCCTTTCTTTTTCTGCCCCTGAGGGGAGGGGGCGGCGGGCCGTCATTTCCTCCCACGGTGAACCAACCACAGCCACTTCGCCCACGCCCGCCTCTTGAGATCCGAGCCAGCACCACGCCAAGGAAATTTGGCATCGCGTCTCATCGGTGGGACTCGGCGCTACTGACGCCAACACTCTGGTGCTAAGAAAGAACCGTTCGTCGGTTTAGGGAGTGCTAGCTCTCATCTTCCGTACTGAACTGCCGTTTGGCGTAACTGACTGCTTGCTCGTTAGTGTGTTTCGTTGGTTCAAAACTGATTGATGGGGGTCGTTGATTCGAGGTTCAAATGGTGATTCTAAGATACGGTATTGATTCGGTGTCGGTATGATTTTCTAGCACTTAACCGCTTGTCGGATGAGTTCTTGCGAGTCTAGCATTAGATTGTTGACCGGTGGGGTTGCTACCTCGATGCTAGCTAGCTAGAGTGCTGGACGGTGCTGTCATTCCTAGGCTTTTGCCAACAGAGGGAGGGAGTCCTGAACATGGAATGAGCCGTTCAAGAATGTCGTATTCATTGTATGCATTTATGTATATAGTCTACGTATGTATGTATGGCTATGTTTAAATTTCATTAGTGTGTTGTTAACACTGATTCATTATCATACAAACTTTCGGCCATGTGTAATATCCACGATATATTAAGATATTTAACTACACAGCAGTGACAAACTATACGTTATTAGTGATAATCTAAAAAACTAGATATCCTGTCCAAGGTTTTTCTAGGAGTAAAATCATATTAATGTCTCCCTGACACTGGATATCTGTTCCTGATATTTCTTTCAAAATCACTGGATTATATTGATATTGCACACAAATATTGGAGTGGCTAACTCATGGGCAAAATATTAGACAAGTTTCATTAAAGATTCTCATTGCACACAACAGATATATCATAACTTGTACAGACTATGTACACCAGAGTTTTTATTATTATTAATCTTTGAAAATAATTTTTTTACTTTTATTTTCATGTTCACATGTATATCTTCCATCGATTTCTTTTTATCTTGTTTTATTTTACTCTTGTTTCTTCATGTGTTCGTCTACCAGTTTTTCTTTTAGCGTCTTTCACGATATATTATTCTGTATTTTACTACCTACTAGCGTCGGAAAATACCTCAGGAGGAAAAAAAAAAATTTCGATTCGGAAAATTTACGAGTATATAAAAGGGAAGGCTCATCCCAGCGCTCTCTTGCGGCTAAATTTTTACGCTATTCTTTTCTCCTTTTCAAGATCTCATTCCAGATAAGGAGGAATTCTCACACGAAGACCTTAACAGAACTTGTCATTCATGTTAAAGTCCGTAACAACTTTGGTACAGTTACATGTTCGAATAAGTATGTCTTTTAAGAGATTTTAGAACTTATAAATTATGCTAATGATTTTACTTCACTGTAATTCTTGCACACAAAGAACCCTATAGTAATCCTCAATTAACATGAACCCAAGAAAATAATCAAATGATTTGGCAACAACATGTCGCTGATAAGAGATCAAAAACACTAAGGTCTCGCACAATATTTTCTGACAATGGAAGACAAAATTCCAAGAGATCTCTTAGTAAGTGCCACCGCAGAGGAGAGACACATAAAAGAAGAGATGTCTCACAGAATGTCTAAAGGTTAGAAAGACAACACAAGAGGGTCTGCACTGCCCCCAGGCGCAGATTTCGTCCATGTATAGAATTTTGGACGTATTTTCGACCGAGTGCAAAATCATGTACTCCACTGATTTTTCCTCGCAACACTTTCATTCCTTTTGAAGAACACAGCGATCCAGACAACTCTATGTAAGATATTAGGAACAATTATGTATTGAAGTTCATCATCAAAATATCAAAAATACGTGAACTGTATTTCATGTTTGATTCTAAGGGTTATATTAGAGTATTCAGTCCGCAATTTTATGAAAAATGTGAAAAAATGAAAATAAATTCTCATAGGTATCATGACAGCTTTTGAAACAATGGTAACTTACTGTTTCGTGATATTCCTGTTAATGGACGAGATTTTTCTCTTGACTACACACTGCAAGAGACTATTTTTTTTTTTCAGATGAACTGCGTGTGATCGCACATGCACACACACACATACATTTACGAGCGCAAAACTCCCTCCCCGTTCCACACATATCGGCAATTACACACACACACACACACACAGCAATGAAACCTAACTCAAAAAAAGGATCCAGTCGTAGAAATCATGCAAAACTCAATAATTTTTATGGTAACATTAATTGGGAAACGAAACTCAGTAGCCAGTAGTTGGAACACGGGTAACTAACTTCAGACCTCAGATACAAAGCGAAGGCTAAAAGAGGAGGGCTGGTTCTATAAGGGACGTGAAAAAGCTCGGAGACGTACCATGGAAAAGATAAAGGCGGCATCCCAGCCAGACAGACTTTGAGAAGCAAAAGGCGGCAAAAAACCGCCGATGGCAAGGTTAACAAGCTGGAAAAAAGCAATCGCTGACTTTCATGTTCTTAAGGAACTAACTAGCAGAGCTATAGAACCTCAAGGGCTTGGCTCTGATGTTGGTCAGACGTCCCTCTGCCAGAGATACACTCAGACTGACTCGTGCGCCGTGTGAACAAGAACGGAGAGGCGAGAGGCAGCTTTTGGGTCGAGCTTGATGTCGAGGAGAAAGTGGGAGATCCCATGCATTAGGGACGCCAACCTGGCGAGACGGGATCTCTGTGAGGGCCGTTTCGAAGACAGTAGAGGCGGACTGCAAAAGCGTAAGGTCGCGAGAGGCTCTTTCACTGTGGTGCTTAGGTTGCAATTGTCTGGATGAAGAGGGCTTGCACAGCCGTCCAGAATGCAGCACTTGCAAATGATACCAGAATCCTGTTTCGCAGCAACAAGGTGAGGATTTCAGCCCCTAGCCAGCTGAGGCCGGCACAGGAAGACGAAAAAAAAGAGTCAGGGCGAGCTGGGAGGGTGGTCAGATGCCAAGGCCATCCAATATGATCGATGTTTGCCTCTGCAGGGAACGGGTTACAACAAACCAAAGCGGACATTAGCGTACTGCTGCATTCATTTCTTTTCCTTTGTTTTGAGCCCGTAGGGTTGACTATGGACAATTATGAACAGGGAGCTAATCTCCCGTTTTCCTTGCCACCGATGGGCGCGAACCAAGTGACCGTGGGTGGCTGGCCATAGGTAATCTTTTTCCTTAGGTTAGCCGAGACGGCACGGGCCATCTCCTCCAACTCCTAGGGGTGGAGAAACAATTGGGTTGACTGTGGACCAACTGCTGCAACCAGGATACGAACTGTATTCTTCAGAGGATGGCACTTGCCCGAGGGTGCTGCCTGTTTCCCTCAGGCAGCAGAAGGAAAGGAGTCAACCACAGACGCTGAAGCAGGCGTTGCGGGACGTGAGGGTTGGTGACGTCACCCTGTCGTGGTGGCTCCCTCTAGAGCCATTGTTATCTCCGGGCGACACTCCTAATGGCAGCCGTTCCAAACAGCCATATTTTCCTGTGGTGAAATAAAGCGCCCCCTGGGCGCCCCTTCCATCCGTTCTCGAGGAGACAGCCAGCCTCGAGACTCTGTCACCAGCACCTGTCTAGTCTGGCCATGGCGATTCGCGTGGCCGAACCCCACAGAGGCCACTGCACACGTCATTCTCCCACGGCAAAGTATGTCGCACGGCCGCTGAGTATGTTCCAGCGACGAGGGCGACCCGAAAGTCCGGACTCCTGTCTTTGATGGCATGGACCTGCCGTACGTGTGCCCCCCACACCACACGACCTTGAGGGTCGTGTATACCAGCTGTCTGATCACCTTAGTGCCAGATGTAGTCGTCATCGCAGGCCAGGAGCCACGCAGCGTAGAGATCAAGGAAGAAAAACGACCGCAGCTTAAAGTCCTTGTCATTCCCCATCAACAGAGCCCCAGGCTACGCCAGGCTGTGGCTAAAGACATGAACCTATTTGCTGGGTGTGGAAATGATCTATTTCTGTATGATTAAAGATTATTCCTGTAGTTCTCCTTCGGTATTTTATGCCTGCCTTTACGTTAGGCCCATATAGCGTTATTTTTTTTTTAAGTTTTTAATTCTTAACGTGGGAGGCGTTATGTGCCCGTTGCACAGCTATTGTTGTTTGTGTTAATTTGCAATGGCGTCCTTTCCCTAGCAGAAGACCTGGCAAAAGAGGTGAGCATGTCAAGAAGTAGATTAATTTAGAAATGACCATATTTCTCTTGAGGATCTGAAGGGCATCAAGTACGTCGATAAAGCTGATTCAGTCTACCGCTTAACTCGAATTCTTTCACGTTTTCTCCATGGATGCTGCAGTGGTCGTGGGTCTTATGATAGCATGTAACAGAACCCTTTGCAACGGTCTTGATGCCTTGAGGAGCTGGTCAAACATTAACAGTGTCGGTTCATATGTTGGTCGAGACGATGCTTGTATTTGGCTGGGTCAGGAAAGAAAAGAAATGAAAAGATCCGCTCGTGCTCCCACGCAAGACTGATGTCGGGTAGCAGAGACTTGCCAGGAACGGCCAATGTGCCTTAAACTCATACGCTGTACTCTGGAAAATCTACTGCTCTGTACTGACTAGATGCATCGGGGCGGGATTGCTGGTTCTGTAGCTGCTGGGGCAAGGAAAAAAAAAAAAAAGATTTGAAAAGGAGGAGAGAAACTACAGCAGGATATCTGGACCGACCATGTTCCTTCTTATGAAACTGACAGCCATTGGAAATTCAGTTTGGCAGAGCCAAGTCTTCCTTCAGGGGTACGATTATATATTCATGCTGCATGGACCACTGACTTTGCGCCCTAAAGGCATGCATAAGCGAAGCTGTCTTGGCTTCGGCAGGTTACAGCCTTAGAAATGACACCTATGGCAGCCAAATTTTGAAAAGAGGCGGCAAAATGTGTTGTCAAACTCACGAATGCATTCCTACCGTCGTTAGTTTCTTCACTGAAGGGAAAAAAAAAATAAGTGGCCTAATCGGTATAACAATCATGTCAACGAATCTGTCGTAAACGAGCTTTCATTAACTCCGCCAGAAGAACCATGACGACGGGGACAAGAACAGGGTTGGCCAAATCTTTTTAACATGCTGAGGTCTTGACTCCTGAGACTCCAGCAGTAAGATGAGATCACTTGATATCAAATACCTGTGATTCTTCGATGGTTTATCTAATCATACAATCCCGAACTCCCTTTCATCGGGCTCCTGCGGCTTCAAGGCTACACTCTTAAGCGGGTGCAGGAAAACAGTACAGTTTCATGGATCTAAAAGTCTATCAACGAGATTGTACTGTTTTTGGCCACTTAACGATACTAAAGCCTCGACGAAGGTATCTTTTCACCTGTGGCGTTACATCATGCAGGAGAAGTCCAGTAACACACACACACACACACACACACACACACACACACACACACACACACACACACACTCACTCACACACACACAGGATAAGTGAGAAGTTGAATAACGAGTCGAAAAAAGGTTCTGCACTTGAAGACGCTGCAGCCTAAACACTAAGTGAGAGGGAACGGGGACGAGGTCGCAGACGTCATTGAGACATCAAGGAAATACGTTAACTGAATGCTAATGAGTCTTGACCCATACAAGGCTTACTTGACCCATACAAGGCTTATAGTCCTGATGAAAACTTACTGTCTGTGCTGATGATATGAGCAGATACGCTTGAAATACCATTTGAAATGATGTTCAAGATGTCACTGGAGAAAGGCACAAGTACCAAGGGAACAGAAGAAGGCAAACGTTATCCCTATCTCTACATAAGGAGACCGGGAAGTGGCGTTAACCTACAGACCATTCTCCCTGACGAGTGTTGTCTCTAAGGTACTGGAAATGATAATCAGACATCAAATGGACGACTTCCTGCAAAGGAGGAATTTCCTAATTGAGAGAAAATATATGGTTTCCAGGGAAGGAAGTTACGCGTAACGAATTTCTAAGAAGGCATAAACTATTGCATTTTCTCTGGTCAAACACATCAGTCTCCATAATCATGTAAAACAGACTTAAATAACTTAAGAATTCATGGCTATGTGCTACTCTGGTTTAATTTCATGATACACTCGGGTCTGGAACAAATATCTTCCGTCTCTGTGTTCACTCTGAAGAAATCTTTAGCTTACAACTTCACAGACACTTTCCAATGAGAAGTCGTAAAGTCGTAGCATTCTGAACGCTGAGGTTCCTTTCTCTGTGCCAACACGAGAGGCACTCACTCTTGATCAGCTAATAAAACCCGGTGAACAGTACTGGTATCGCGATTGCCACACCATCACGCAAAATCCCCGAATGTTTTCCTCGCCATCCGTGTTCTTCCGGTGTCCAGAAGCCATGGGGGAAGGGAAATAAATGTCTCCAATAACTTGGACTTCCATCACGGCTTTCCTGCCTCCCACGTCATCAGGGAGGAGGGCGATACCAGCAGGTTGCGACGCCCTCCCTTCCGAGACCACGAGATATATGTGACGCCCCAGAGGATCTTCCCCGACTCTACCTTTGATGTGTAGATCTCACATCCTATTACGGTGTTGCTACTTTACTGTGTCTCTCTCTAAAGGCTCCGACTTGCTCATGGACACATATCTTTCATGTTCTCCTTAGGGTAAAGTCGGACACCACGTTGGATATACCGTGATCAAGCAAATTCAATTCTTATTGATTTTTTTAGATTTTTTCTTTTTCTATTCTGGGAGTGTTTTATGAAGAGAGTCTGGCTGCCGTCATAAATCTGTAGCGATGCTGGGTGACCACCCGGAGAAAAAGTTATGCTACGGCGGCCCCGAGTTCTTGGACTTGAAACTATAAAAGGTTGCTGGAGGAAACACAATAACTGAAGCGAAAAAAAAAAGAAAACACTCGCTCTTTCTCTCTTTCGGTTTTCGAAGAATCATATTAGAAGGGTCAGAAATTTTCCCTGATATAACTGGTTTACTGTTTTGTCATCTATAACATTTGAAGCCAACACATTGGGGTTTAGGCTAGCGTAATATATTGAAGCAATTCCTCTAACATCACATTTTATCCTTTTCCTCTGGATAAAGATTATCAGTCACTCACGAAAACAGTGCAACACTCACATTACTGAATTATCTTTTTTTTTTTCAGTAAATCAACAGCACAAAATATTGCATCTTTAGTGAATACGTAAATTTACAACCATCGAAAAGAAAGACAATCCTCAGTAGAAGCTTCACAGGCAAACGTTGGTATTCAGTTAAGACCTGAGACGATCTAAAGTGAAACAAGCTTCGAATCACCGAATCAAAACAGTGTCCCCGAGTACCCCATGAAGCAAAGCAGATTCCCGTACGTTCTAACGAATGACAGTTCCTCTCACCCTTGAAGAGCGACAGATTTCCTCGTCCCAGATGTGCCCCGGAGTAAAAGGAGCCAGTGAATCCGTTCGCCGTTCACTCTATCACGAGTTCCGTTTCATTGAGCGGGGTCGAGGCGATGTCTCCTCATAACTCGCCGCTCACCAGCGATACCCATCTCTCACGCCAGGAGGGGTGAGGAAGGAGTCGAGCGAGGCCTCGCTCACTCACACGTCGTCACTGACGCTTCTCATCTCTCAGGAGATGTCGTCAACTAGACAACCTCATTTGTTGTCTCATATTTATCTCGTCGGTGATGCGTCTCTCCACGGCATCACATTCTGATGACAATATCATTCCTTTGCCAGAGAAGGGACCTGCTGCCTCCTCCTCCTAAGGGATGTCTTAAGTGGAAAACACAGGAACTGATGTATTTATCTTCTTTCCCCGCTTTATAGTTGCCGATATGACACGAGCAGGAAAAAAAAATGTGTGAGAAAAGAATATGGAAATAGATATGAATTTCTCACGTGCCTGTAGACCTCACACTCAAAAGGCGAAAATGTTACGTGGGAGGATTAACCGACTGTTATTGGAAATAAATCCACATCCCGGTGAAATTTAGAAACGTAATTCCATCTTATCTGTAACTTCAAACTTGATTTTATTTTTCTTTCGTAAGATTTAACCTTAATTTTGGCGCTAGACTTTATGTACATAAATATCGTATGTACACACACACACATACACACACATTTAAACATATATATATATATATATATATATATATATATATATATATATATATGCTCATCTTTTTATGTTACCTGGTTTAAGTTAAAATATTCACTATCTTCGTCAAGCTGCAATCATCATGATGCCTTCATGTCTAATATAAAACCTTCCATTTAACCGTACACACGTCTTTTATCGTTTCTCTTGTCCAGTGCTCATCACCGGTCGTAACCATCACTTGATGATCCCGGAGCAGACATTTCATCAAACTGCCAGAGTTTTAACGAGCAACTCTGTGTGAACGAATGTGTTCTTAAGATAGCTTTACTCCCGCCATAAGAATCCCACAGGAGTACTCCCGTTCCCTCAACTAAATAGGGTGGGGCACCCATGTGCCAAGTTAGGGCTGAGTGGGATTTCAATGAGATTGACGCAAAGGACCTCAGGCAACAGCTGCATTAACATAGCAAGCTGTACGTATTCCTGCAGCACAGTCAGAAGACTGGTGAACTCATTCCTACCAGTATGGTAGACGAGTACCAATCACTGCACGCATACCAGTCCTTTGCTGCGTCTCTCTGCCATCATATCGATCCAGCATCTCGGGCTGATAGCCAGAGCGACCACAGGCCCGTTACCAACTTCGCAATACGTCACATCAAAACCGTGGGTGATTCGGTATCAGCGGACTGTGGAGCTTAAGCGTTGACGAAGCTGTTAGTAGACTGGGTAATCACATCGGTCGCCCCCCCCCCGCATCACACGGACATCTTTTATGGAACCTGAAGCGCAATAATGACACTTTATTGACGGGTGCACCGCCTTGCTGATATTACATGATAGCGTTCATCCATCGGTCCGAGTGTGTAGGACTTCGATCCCTGGGTCGCGTGCTCGACGGAGCTGATCAGCTCCTGCCAAGGGCCTGTATGTTTTCTGTGTTCACTGATTATGAACCGATGGTTATCAACACCGAATGGCTATTAACAGGGCAATGGTCATCAAGATTGTTGCAATCCGCTCCATCCCTCAAGAGTACAAGTGAGGTCCCCTCCCTCTCGTCAGTCGTCTGGGGGTGATAAGTCGTACAGCAATCCGGAACCCACGAGCTCTGGACGACCCCTTTCCTATTGTCATCTTCCGTGTGTCCTGAACGACCCTTCCCCTTCCATTCCATCCTTACGCTTCCGTGAGCCTTGAACAACCCTCCCATGTTCCTCACGGCCTCCCTTGAGATCTTGGGCGACCCCAGTCCAGCCGCCTCAACACGAGACCTGGACGATTTCCCTTCTCGGTGAGAGTGTTTATATTTGATTCCAGCGGTGAAGATGCTACGAATTCTGACCCTCTTTGGTCTTGCTTTGATCCGAACGTCGACCGGGCCGACTGGAATGACCGAGGAGAGGCAATCGTTCCCGCCCATGGATACATTTATCAGCTCGAATCCTAAAGCAGGAAGTCCAAAGCCTCGGCACAGCTGGCGATTCTGAGGAGAGAAGCTATCCCTTTAACGTAAGAAAGGACTGTCAAGCCACTGAGTACGTTTTCATAACTAAGACTGGTACTTGACGATTTTGATCCTTTCAGTCAATTAGCTGATGCGAGGGAACCACACAGTGATGCTAACAGGTGTGAGGGAACCCCATAATGAGGCAATCAGGGACGAGGGAACTACACAGTGAGGCTGTCAGGTGTGTGATAGAACCACACAGTAAGTCAATAAGGTGTGACGGAACCACGTAGTGACCCTATCAAGTGTGCGGAAACCACAGAGTAAGGGAATTAAGTGTGAGGAAATCACCAAAGTGTTCCAGAGGCACACTCTCCATAGTACACGGGGATGGATGCAATCGGGACCATAAGCCTTGCTTGTGTCCAGAGAGAGAATCGCTTTTCGGACAGTTCGAAAGAGATGACGGGAAGAGTCATAGGATTGGTAAGAGGAGCATCAGGGGGTGAAGGAAAGTTAGTCATCATTGGTGGACTTACAGGTGAAACGAGAGCCAAAGAGATTGCTTTCTCTACACCTGAGACAGGTATAGTACCGTTAGAATGTAAAAGTTATAATGATACTTAAAGCTTCTGTAGCAGCGATTATCACGGGAGTTTTATGCATGATAATCATCCTCAGGGGTGACGTTGGTGTATGTTAAGACGAGCCTGACAATGCAGTCTGAAGGACATACTAAATTATCGCAGTCGTTAACACGTTTGTGTAGTGACTGTTGACATCTCTGGAATGATAAGAAGGCAGTCCTCCCACAAAAGAAAATCGTCAACACTCACTCCTTCTATGGGTCTCGAGCCCTATCACAAGACAGCTCCTGTGGCAGGAAAGGGGAGAGGATCTCTCTCATCCACGTCTAGAGTGAAGCAGAACCACCGACAGACTTACCGATGTTCGCGACGCCGAGGGCGTTGGCTTTCGAGTCCTTGTTCTTCTCGTCTCTGTTGCAGACGTCTCCCGTGTTCTTCCACCACTTGCTGTACAGCATCTGGATGATCCCCTTCTCCTGCAGCTCCAGGATGGCTAGAGAGATCTTGTCGCGCCATGGCGAGCCTAAGGAGGAATATAAGATAACCTGTGACATATTTTCCCCAGTTATTCTTCTTTCTTTTTTTAGTCTTTGTTGAAACCAAGGCTCTACCTATAGAAACGTGATGATAAAGAATCAATGTAGGTGATCAAGGTGCAAATGCAATATCACCATGACGAAGAATGCAGTGTGATCGTTTGATGAATTTAACCGGGCGATGTATTTCTCTCGCATGATGATGCACAGTTTTTTTCTAAACGATGTACGGCAGAGGGCCATTCATCTTAAAGTCCTGGTACCACCTACCTAGCAGTGGTCTCTTCCCACTATTCAGACGGATGCTGTCCACTCACTCTACAAACAGAAAACTGTTACATAGTCCAAGTCATCTCTAAAAATACCTGACAAGTATAACTGCTATCCCAGACCATAGGCACAGACAGACTTTGCTTAGTCTGTTAGTAATCCTTGCTCCATCCTCCTCCTACAGGGGAACAAGATATCTCTTGTTAGCACAGGGTCGTGGACTCACCGATGGGCGTGGCGATGCCGTAGGAGTTGGAGTTGAGGAGGCCGCCCACCTGCGTCAGGTTACAGTTCCTCTGGATGGTATAGTCCAGCATAGTGGACTCCATCAGGAAGGCGTAGTTGCCCTGCAGGACCTGCAGAGAGGCGAGCATCATCAAACGTGCTCACGGAGGCTACTCACCTAGGTATATGTTTCAGTGTGCATTTCAGAGTAATCTTCCCTCCCAAGGAACTGCTAGAAGAATGTGATATAAATGAGCTGCTTCCCCTCCGACCTTATCTTCTATCAACTCAGAATCATTTAATATTGAAAAAAGAAATTGTTATGACATAGAAAAGTGGTCTTTAAGACTGCAACGACTAACTATATTCCTCTAATGTTGTGCAAATTACATCATGTGGCGTGATAACTCACTTTCTCTACGACAAGTTATATTTCCTTTATCTATAACTAATACATACCTAGTGGGTATTAACGTGTGTGTGTGTGTGTGTGTGTGTGTGTGTGTGTGTGTCTACGTCGGCAACTCACCCTTTTAACCCCATCATCTATGGTAGGGACGAAGACGGAGGGCCTCTTGCTCTCCATGTAACGCCACATCTTCTGATACGTCTCGATCTTGGAGTCCTGCACAAGGAACAAGCAACAGCTGTTAAGCGTTCATAACTCTTGATACAATCGTTCGAAAACAGTAATGTTTTGTGTCTTGGGTTTCATCATGGTCTGTGTTTAGTCACCATGACTTGCGTGGTGTCATGACCTGCGTGGTGTCATGATAACACAGACGTCATGGCAACCCATGTGATGTTATCATGATCTGTGTTGTGGCAAAATGATCTGTGTGGTGACTAATATGACCTGTGCTATGTCACCATGACCTATGTGATGCCATCATAACCTGAGTGATGTCATCATGGCCTCTGTGACGACATCAGTTCTCGAGTCCTGATGATTCCCAACATACTATTCAAGATGAAGTGCCCCTAACAGTATGCAATATGCATCACATAAAGAACACAGACTTAGCCAATGATCAAAATCTAGAAAGGACACAACTATCAGAACATGACTCAAAATGTAGACGAACCTGATGGGTTTTCTCCGAAACGCATACATAGAGTTAGTGAGGGAAAGTCTCCCATACCTGCCATATTATCATGGTGCAATCATGGTTCATGACACAAGGGGCCACGCCCTTTGTTTGTTTTGGCGAACGCACGTAACTTTTTTCCTTACCTTGCATATTAGTCTCTTAAACATCTTTGATACAGTGGTTCTTCCCTTTTATATGATTTGCTCGATTCGCCAACTGATGCAGCAAACTATTGTTCGTGTCCACATTACGCTCCGAGCTGATATCAATGAATATCTGTCCAGGAAAATAGTCCATTTCATAAGAAATAACGGCGAGTGGGTAGTTTTATGGTATGTTCTCCCCCCATAAACGTTATATTACAGGTGAAGTTCAAACGTTGCTTTCTACTGAGAGTTGTACCATATCTGAGCTCTTCCCCCCGATTGCCTTCAATAATCCAGTGAAGCGCAAAGAAAACAGAAAGAACATAATCGAAAGCGGGTGTGTTTCCTTCATTCCCCAAGAACCCCCCCCCCCTATCACTTCCATCACCCGTTCCCCTACAGAACTATAGTGCACGTATGGGACAAGTTGAATGACACTGAATATCTGCGGTGCGGAAACGTTCCCCTTTTGCATACATATCTATTCCGACACTATTTTTATTTTTTTTTTTTGGGGGGGGGAGAGTGTGAGCGTTTGAAATACATGCGCTAATGACATCAAAAGCAACGGATAAATGAAGATATAATTAGTTTCAGCCACGATCCAAGGCTTATATGCGGCTCCCCCCCCCATCCCATATGTAACCTGTAATTACCAGAATTAGTAGCCCTACTCATCAACACTGACAATCCTCCAATTATAAAGGTAATCCCACCACACGCATCAAAGTGAATAACAAGGTAATTATACGCAGTAAAAGTGCAAAGATATATATGTGGCCTGTATGGTAATTTGGATATCATATATATATATATATATATATATATAGCATACTTTTCTTTTGGGTAATACTCATCAACCCTTAAACTGTGGCAGCACTGATGAAAATATAAGTTAAAAACACCCATGTCACAGCCAAATGCTGTGAAAAACTATTGAGCTTTATGGGAAATATGAGTCAACAGTGTGGAAATCTCCAATCATAATCGAAATGTGTTCATTCATTACAGATTTCTACTCTCTGGTTATATAATTTTTCCTCTGCCACTGTTATCTGTGTGAGGTGCTGTCTGTATTCTCTTGCAAAGCTGATCTTTCTTTCCACGAAATCTAAATTGATTTTATCAAAGGTATAATATTTCTCACCACAGGTTAAAGATTAGTTTTAACGAAGAACAAGACACTACCGCCTACTTTATTGCTCTTGTTACTGTTAAACAAAACTTACCCTAGCATTGCATACTCGGTAAGAAATTCTCTTTTCAATATGTTGTCAAGTTTCGGAGATAATAATAATAATAATAATAATAATAATAATAATAATAATAGTAATAATGATAATAATAATAATAACAATGAC
>JAYMFT010055583.1:0-15097 GCA_038088735.1 Panulirus argus | reverse complement strand
CTTCCATCAAACAAAAGACAGGAGAGCCCCCTTTCCTTTAAGTCTTTTTCTTGTTGATCAGATATCTCATTCATTATATGTTGTGCTCTTCTAATTTTATTATGATCTATGACCAAGGATGAATCCTCTTGGCTGATGAGACCTACATGTAGCATAGAGTAATTCTAATCCAGTTTGGCATATATATCTCATATTTGGGAGTAAAAAGGCATATTAATTTCACTACCAAATTTGATTTTTTGCATATTATGAAAATTGACACACCCTTATGTACATATTCATACCTGCTTACCTTCATCCATTTCTGGCGCCACCCCACCCCACAGGAAACAGCATTGCCACCCCCTGCATCAGTGAGGTAGTGCCAGTGCTAACATTCTCGAAAATATTACATAATGAAATATGCGTTGCTGCAAGTCCAAGTTATCTTGACGAATACAAAACCAATTGTAATTAAATAGGAAAAGTAACATTATGAAAGGAATGATAAATATTTACACTAAAGCTCAGCTTGAGTATACTTGGGACAATAAAGGAAAGGGTTAAGTGACAATCTACTTCTAATGAATTTACAGACATGTTTTGGATTTTCAGTCTCTCTCATTCTCTCCATGAACCAAACTATACCAGCAAACCCTCTTCAGCTCCCTCAACCAAATTTTTTATTACCTCACCTCTCTGTTACCCTCTTATTACTTACTTGATCAAACCACCTCACATCACATACTATCCTTGAACATTTCATTTACAGCACATCCACCCTCCTGCACACGTCCTCATTACAGCCCATGACTCATATCCACATAACACTGCTGGAACTACTATACCTTCAAACATACCCATTTTTGCCCTCTATAATAATGACCTCTCTTTCCCCACATTTCACTTTAATCCTAGAAGCTTTGCCACCTCCTCCAACCTATGACTCACTTCTGCTTCCATAGTTCAATTTGCTGCCATGTCCACTCCCAGGTACTCAAAACATTGCACTTCCTCCGATTTTCCTCTATTCAGACTCACTATCTATCTATATCTCTGACACCAGTTCCCTCTGGAATCTCCCATCAAGGGGCGGCCATGGCAAAAGAGTCTCCACTTTTTTTTTGTTAGCTGAGACGACATAGGCAGCTGAGGCCCTAATCAAGGCCATCCCATTAACGCTATCTGTATACAGGGAGTCGTCGACTTATGACCTATGCGACTTATGACTGATTGCATTTACGACCACTTCTGTACTACAGTTTCGGGCCAGCCCCTGGTGCTGCCAGGAGGCTGGGAGGCTAAGTGCTGGGGATGCTCACATCATTCCCATGCCCCACACAAAGCTCCCAGTGCAACACACTTTCTCCTATGTTTGTTTGTCTTTCACTTTGAAAATTTTTCTACAATATCACCCCCAAGATGTCTACCAAAAGGAAAATGTCATTTTCTACTCAACCTGCCAAGAAGGAAAGAAAGGCCATTGATCTCAACACAAAAATGATGGTGATTATGCACCACGAAGGAGGGAAGAAAGTGAATGCGATCGCACGTGATTTGAAGTTATCACACTTTACTGTGTCGATGATTCTGAAGGACAAAGAAAGAATTTGTGAAGCTGTGAAAGGTTTTGCATCAGTGTGATCGACAATCATAACAAAGCAACGTACTGGATCCATCCACGAAATGGAGAAATTACTACAAATTTGGATGGAAGTCCAGATACAGAAATGGACACCATTAAGCCTTTGTACTATTCAGATGAAGGAAAGAAGTTTATTTCAGACTTTGAAGGAGCGCACCAGAGAAGACTACAGTCAAGAATTTGCAGCAGGTACTGGCTGGTTCAAAAGATTTAAGAAAAGATTTCAATTTCATAATGTTCATGTGACTAGATAAGCAGCGAGTGCAGACGAGGAAGGAGCATGTGAGTCTGTTGACAGTCTGGATGAAGTGATTATGGATGGTGGGTACCTCGCAGAGCAGATATTCAATGTGGATGAAACAGGATTGTACTGGAAACGGATGCCAGCACGTACAAAGAAGCCAAAAGCATGCCTGGATTTAAAGCACTTAAGAAACAACTGACTCTCCTGCTTGGCGGGAACACCATGGGATTTAAGCTGAAGCCATTCTTGATTTATCACTCAGATAACCCACGGGCATTCAAGAATGCAAAAAAGCATACACTGCCCGTTTACTTTTGCTCAAACCGTAAAAACATGGATGACACAGGCACTGTTTAAAGACTGGTTTTTGAACTGTTTTATTCCTCAAGTACGTGAATATTGTTTGGAGAAAGCAATTCCTTTCAAGATTTTATTGCTACTGGATAATGCACCTGGTCATCCTTCTCATCTAGGTGATTTTCTTCCCGATGTGAAAGTGTTTTTTTTTTGCCTCCAAATACAACATCGATTTTGCAGCCGATGGACCAAGGTTCAATTGCTACTTTCAAGGCTAACTATCTACGAACCACTTTTGCCCAAGCCATAGCTGCTATAGATGCCGACCCAAAACTAACATTGTATGACTTTTGGAAACAGTGCAATATACTTTAAGTGTATCAAAAAGGCGTTCATAGAATTGAGTGAAATGGAACGATGTGGTATCCTGGGGTTGACATGCTGTCAATGCATGAACCAGGGCATGTGAAACATCTGGGGTAAACCATGAAAAGGTCTGTGAGGCCTTGATGTGGACAGGGAGCTGTGGTTTCGGTGCATTACACATGATAGCTAGAGACTGAGAGTGAGTGAATGTGACCTTTTTCGTCTGTTTTCTGGCGCTACCTTGCTGACGCAGGGGGTGGCAATGCTATTTTCTGTGGGGCAGGGAGGAGTCAGGAATGGGTGGAGGCGAGCAAGTATAAATATGTACATGTTTATATGTGTATGTGCATGTGTGTGTGTATGTATGTATATATGTACATATTGGTATATATATGTATGTATTGTGCATATATGTGCAAGTATATATATGTGAGTGGATGTGTCTCTCTTTGTCTGTTATCTAGCACTACCTCACTGATGTAGGGAACAGCAATGAAGTATAATAATGATAGAAAAAAAAAATTTCATACCTATTCGCCATTTCCCGCATTAGCAAGCTAGCATTAAGAACAGAGGACTGAGCCTCAGAGGGGAAAACTTCAGTTAGCCCACTTCTCTGTTTCTTCTTTTGGAAGAGTAAAAACAGGAGGGGAGGATTTCCAGCCCCCCGCTCACTCCCCTTTTAGTTGGCTTTTTATGACACGAAGGGAATACGTGGAAAGTATTCTTTCTCCCCTATCCCCAGGGATATATACATATACATATGTTTAGCAGTAATAAGATGGCCTCAGTTAGGGCTTCAGCTGCCTGTGCTGTCTCAGCATATATAAAAGAATAAAATGGGGAAGTGGTAAGTGGCAGAGATGTGGTGAAGAGGAGATGGACTGAGTACTTTGAAGGATTGTTGAATATATTTGATGATAGTGTGGCAAATGTAGGTTTTTGGGGTGAGGAAGAAATATGAAGTGAGACATGGCAAGTGGTTTGATGAAAAGAGAAAGGGTGTTGAAAGCATTGCGTATGATGAAATAAGGCAAGGCAGCTGGACTGAATAATTATTGCAGTTGAATTTCATAATTGAGGGAGTGACTGTATTGATGATAGGAGAGTTAGAATTTTAGTGTATGTATGATAAGGGGCCTGAGTATTGATTGATTGCCTACATAGTGCCATTATAAAGGCAAGGGGAACAAAGATAAATGTTTGAATAACAGGGGTATAAGTTTTTTAAATGAAGATTGTAAATTGTATGGAAAAGTGATGATTGAGAGGGTGATGTTATGTACAGATCATCAGACTGGGGAGGAACAGTGTGGTTTCGGGAGTGATAGAGGATGTGTGGATCAGATATTTGCATTGAGGAATTTGTATGAGAAATACTTAAACAGAATAATTTGTACGTGGCATGTATGGATTTAGTGAGAGCATGTGATAGGATTTATATAGATGTTCTCTGGAGGGTCCTATGAATATAAGGTGTGGGAGGAAAGCTGTTAGAAGGATTGAGGAGTTTTTATGAAGATTATAAATCATGTAAGTTGGTAAAGAAGAGAATGAGAGGTTCCAGGTGAAGGTTAGTGCAGCAGGGTGAAGGTTGGTGTCCAGCAGGGCTCTGTGATGTCACCATGGACATGTAATCTCTTTATGGATGGGGTGGTGTGGAAGGTGAATGCAAGGGTCTTGGAGAGATCACAGGTGGGCCTGTTAGGGATGGATGGGCCTAGGTGAGTCAGTTGTTGTTATCTGATGACATGGCAGTGGTGACAGATTTGAGTGAGAAAATGTGGAAACTAGTGCCTGAGTTTTAGAGAGTGTTTGAAAAGAGAAAGTTAGAATAAATATGAGTAAAAGCAGGGCTATTAGGGCTAGCATTGAAAGAGGTTTTTTGGAATGTTAGTTTGAATGGAAAAAACTTGGAGAAAGTGGAGTGTTTTAGACACCTGGGAATGGATATAACAGTGTGTGGAACATTGGGAGCTAAAGTGAGTCTGAGGGTGGGTGAGGGGGTAAAGATCTTGATTGCATTTAGATGATACAGGTAGGATGAGTGAGGAATGGATGACTAAGGGGCTATACAAGTCAAAAGTGAAGGGAACGAGAAGAAAGGGTTGGGGGGGGGGGATCAAGAAGGAGGTGAAAGGATGGACTGAAAGATGTTTTGAAGGCTTGGGCCCTGAATATCAGGAAGGTGTTAAGCTTGTAGGTGATAGAGCGAATTGGAGCACTGTGGTACAAAGGGGACAACATGCAGGTAATAAGCTAGTCAGGGGAAACCATGGAAAGGTATGTGAGGCCTGGTTTTGGATAGAGGGATTTGGTTTCAGTTCATTATACATAACAGGTAGAGTCATATGATCAAATGAGCATTTCATCATCTGTTCCTGGCATAACCTCACTAATGTGGGAAATGTTGAGCATGTAAGACAGAAGAAGCTTTTGATAAGTTAATAGAAAATATCAAGAAGAGCTAAAAACAGTAAACCTACCTTATTTAGCATTGCACAGACATTTAAAGTTTCCTTGCCAGTTGGTGATTCACTGGCTGCATTATCACTGTTGACTCAACAGATTATGGTATCACCTTGGTGACTGACCACAAGCATTCCTAGTTTATATAACTCACTCACATTTGTTTTTATTTTCTGGTAACACACTTCACACTTTTTGGAGATGCTTTGCAACATTACACAAAGAGACAGGTTAGTTCAGGTATTATAAAACTTGGAGGAAGTAGGGTTTTTTAGATACCAGGGAGTGGATGTGGCAGCAAATGGAACTTAGGAAGCAGAGGTGAGTCAAGAGGTGGGTGAGGGGGTTGAAGGTTCTTGGATCATTGAGGAATATGTGGAAAGAGAGGTCACAATCTGGTAGAGCAAAAGGTAATATGATGATACAGTAGTTCCAGTGATGTGTGGATGCAAGGTATGGGCCATAGATGTTCTAGAATAAATAGAAGATGGTGAATGTGTTGGAAATGAAATGTTTGAGGACAATATGTGGTGTGAGGAGGGTTGGTTAAGTAATGATATGGTAAGGGTGAGGTGTGATAATAAGAACAGTGTGGTGGAGAGTGCTGAAGAGGATATACTTATATGGTTTGGACATGAGAGGAAGAGGTTGACAAGGGGATGCATGTATCAGAAGAAAAGGGAAAAAGAGAAGGGGGAGAGCAAATTGGAAATAGAAGGATAGAGAGCAAATGATTTTCAGTGACTGGGACCTGAACATGCTGGATGGTGAAGAGAATGCATGGGATAGAGTGAATTGGAGTGATGTGGTAAACAGAGGATGATGTGCTATCAGTGAACTGATCCTGGGGCATACGAAGCAGCCAGGGGAAACTAGGAAAAGGTTTGTGGGGCCTCTTTATGGATAGGGGGCTGTACATGACTATTGATAGCTAGAGAATGGATGTGAGTAAATGAGGCCCTTTACTTTGTCTGTTCCTGGCTTAGTTCACTGATGTAAGGGAGGGGGGGAACTGTTTCACTATGTATCGTAGGGTTACTTCATATGACAGTCATACAATCTTCAGATATATCACTTATTCATTACATTTTATTTACATACAGTAATACCTAGATTTAAGAGACTGATGGGGGGGATGTGGTTTTCGTTAATGCCAAAAGTCCATTAAATCGATTATAACCATTTTTTGATACAGTATACAGTAATACAATATACAGTTCACATGCTTTCTTTTAACTACTCCGTCACATGATGCCATTTTGAATTGTAAGGATTTTTGCAAAAATATTAAGTAAAGTCACAATTCTATGTATACAACTTGACCACACGATAGCTTGAGGCAGACTGAGACTGAAACAAAGCGAGTTTGCTCCATGCTACCAAAAACAAGTGCGATATGATATGCTTATGATGCGGCATTTGATATTTTTTTTCAGTTATTATTGATTAATGTATTATTATTTGTCTGGTCCATTAAATCCAAAATCTGTTATATCAAGGTCTGTTAAATCTAGGGATTACTGTAATTTTAAGATGGAAAGATGGATATATTTTCTTTTTTACAAAGTTTTTTTAATTCACTTTCCAGTTACCTAAGCCATCTACATATATGCCTGCCATCACTTGTTCTAGGATGTTCCACCTTTTTTTTTTTTTTTTTTTTCAATATCATAATCAAGATCATTTTTCTTGTATGATCAAAATCGTGTTCAGTATCCTCCAAATCATTATCACTATCATTAGTGCCCTAGAGGTAGTCACTAATTTCCTGGTCAGAAAACAGCAAGCCATACATTCCACCTCTGTGTTACATGGTAACTGTCACAGCAGAAGTTTTTCCTGATGCTAATTATATGTTTGTGATATATGGCATCTATGCATACATAAAAGCATGCCAATGAATTAATTTAAGTGGGAAAGGACAGTCTGCTCAAGTACAGGTGCAGTTGCTGTGTTGAGACCATATAAGTACAGTGTCAGAATTTAAGGAGTTAAAGGAAGGCAAAAATATGAATTTATGTTAACAGTTTTAAGTTTTTAGATGTATTTTAAAGAAAATTAATGATATTATTACATAGATTTAAGTTTTTAGATATCTTTTTCTTGCTTAAAAAGCACTGAATAACCATTAGGTTCTGGTGCTTTACAAATTTCACAAAATCAAATCAATCAGTAAATCCTAAAATGCACATGAAACTCAACTTACGGTGGGAAATTATGTCTAGATTGACACAAATAACTCCCTGCTACATAGGTATAATGTTGACACCAGTATCAGTGAAAGGGTTGATTCAGGTCTGCAAATACCCAAGGAGCTTTGATTAATTTCCTCATTCTTTTTATTACCTTGTTTTCCTTTCATAGAGATAGCCATGCCATGTTGTGTCTGTGCCATGTCAGTTACTATAAAAAAAAGTCTATGGCTGAACGCTCTATGTCGACCCCCATAAATGGTCTTAAACAGATATGTAGAAGAAAATTTGGAGAAAATTTAACATCTTTTAAATAAAGTTTGCTCTTTGGTATTAGAGACGAGCAGTTAGTGTGGATATCTTTTGGGCCTTTCAAATTTCCTGAAATATTTTAGTTGGTCAGTAAGAGATGAGCAGTTAGTGTGGATATCTTTTGGGCCTTTCAAATTTCCTGAAATATTTTAGTTGTGTCAGTATGTTTATATTTTTATTAAATTTTCAATGACAATAACAAGTAGCCCTTTAGCCATGGGATTTGACTTTAGTTTCTCGCAATGTGTGTAGAAGGCTATTGAGATCCATTTTCTAAGAATACCTTGCCTTCCTCATCACAACCTGTTAAGAGTTGTTGAAGGCCTATATCATTTCTTATTAACTGTCAGCCTTTTGGGCAGTATGGCTCCTTGTGGTCTTCTTATCAAAAATCTGTTCTGTTTAACTTTGGAATTAGGAAGAAGTGCAAGTGAAATTTATGCAGTGCATAAACTTAAAGGTCAACTTTTATTGATAAAGATTTTTCATAACCCAGTGTTCCCTTATGAATGCATAATGCTTAAATTTAGGAATAAACATGTTTTGATACATTCCTAAGAAAATATCTGCTCTGGAACATCATCCTCTGCAGGTATGTCTGGTCAAAGACTAAGACTCTTAAATACAGTATTTCCTTGTTTTCTTAGAAAATTACTAAGAACATTGTGTGCTCCTTTAGGCTCTTGTAAGCTTTGTTTAGCAAGGAAAATTTCCAGCTGGAGTTAAGAAACTGACTATCCTTTCACAGACAGTGTTCTCAGCTCAAGATCATGATGTAAGGATGGTTGCGTTATCTTTGGGTTTCTTACGAAACTGCTTGTTGAATGAGATTACCAAAATGGGTTTTCACCATTTGACAAACCTTTTTTCTGCAATACCTGCGCTTATATCTGGTTTTCCTTTCTTGTGTGGCTGGGTATGCTTGTGTCAGAAAAGAATGGTCCAGAACACAGGACTTGTTGTCATTAAGTCATTTCTTTAGTTTTCTTCAGGGTTTTCTTAAAGTCCCTCCTCGTGCAATTAGGTGTTTTAGAATCTCACAGGACTGTGTCAGTTGGTTATGCAAGTAGGCTTTGAAAACAATGAAATGGTTTCCTTCTGAGAGTAGATCCCTGTGAGCATCCATTAATTTTCCTTTCCTGCCCCTCCTCTCTGTCATGTTTGAAAGACCATTTCTTAATTCCTAACAGTAATGAGCCAGGGGGACAGACACCAGCAGTGTGGCTCTCTACTTGGTGCAACTTCTTCTGAATGTCATGACTACAGATCTGTATGTTTGCTTTATGGTTTCTAAGCCCCTGTGAATTGGCATATGGTGGTCTCATTTGTTTTTAAATGGTCTAGGGGTTGAATCCTTGTGATTAAATATTATTCTGGGGATGAACTGATGTTATAACCTCTAAATAAGCAAATGCCCTCTCAGGTGCTAATTAGAATTTGCTTACAGTCCAGAAATGTTTTTTTTTTGTTGTTGTCTGCAAAGCATGGCAGATACTCAGGAATTGATTTATCTGTTGTTGTTTGTTCAACTGTTGTCATGGATCTTGCTGTAACCTGCAGATAACTAGGCCATAACTTGAAAAGTTCGAATCAGATCCTCAGGAAAATTTTCACAGTTGTTTTCCAAAGCCTGAAGAATTGATTAACATAAGAACAGTATTCTAGTTTGGATTTTGTGTGAGATTGGCATCTTGTAAAAAGTTTAAACTGAAATGTAAACTATTCATATGAAGAAAATATTACTTATGGACATGGAACATAAAACAGATGGTTTTGATATTTCCTGAACAATATATTCACCCATTTCTATTTCACTCACAGTTGCTATTCATCACTGCACCCTGTACAAGTGTGCCTTGGAATGCCCTTCTAGTTCATCCTTCAGAATACACATTTTGAGCATCTGTGTTACATCTTTAACATTTCTCTGTATGAAAAGATTCAGAAGGCTTTACTTTGTAAATGGTTAGGGAAAGGTTGTACATTTTACTGATAAATGGATGGAATACTGAATTGATATTCTTGTACGGAGAAGTGAGTATAGGATATTGGTTTGAGTTAGCATTGTGACTAGGATTTGAGATAAGTTTAGAGGTCATAGATTGAAAAGACACTGTCTGGGAATATGTTCAGTGGCTTAAAGTTTATCAGTTTTATGTGGGAAAATTGGAATATTTTCTAAAGATTTGTTTAATTTTTCATCATTATGTTTAGACATTAAGGTGTAGAGTTTCAGAATATTCTCATGAATTGTTAAATAGAATGTGTTTTTCAGATGTGCCTAGTAAAGCCAGCAGTGAAGTAAGGAGAAATACATCCTCAACATCATTTGGGCGCCCAGTTGTTCCACCACATCGGGCTGACTTTGCTGTAACAGCCTCATTTGAAGATGCAAACCTTGTTGATGATGGGTATGAGGATGGATATAGAACAACTAGCCTTCGAAAGACAGCCGGTAAGGACACAATGAGAAGATCTAGAAGGGTTGCCCAGAAAAAGCGTATTGATGGTGAAGAGGAGGACAGTGACTCAGGTGAAGAATACAATCCCAGGAATAGACCCTCAAAGCCAGGGGTTAAAGCCAAGAAAAAAGGAGTGGCCACACGAAATAGGGGTAGAGTTACAGTGCAATACAATGAAGATAGTGAAGATGATGATTTGACATCTAAAACAAAAACTCCCAGTATGGGAAGAGTGAAAAAGAAAAATGTTGTTGCCAGTGAAAGTAACACTGATAGTGATGGTAGTGGTTGTAATGTTGCAGGACCTAGTGCAAAGAGAACCAATGGCCAATTATATGGAATTAAGAATAAACTCAAAAGTTCTAGTGAAGATGAATGTTACGGGAAATCAAAAAAGAAGTCGAGTGGTGTGAATGGTGTAGATAAGAAGGTAGGTTCTCTGGCAAAGAGAAAAACTACTCATAAAGCAAAGAAGGTTAGTGCAAATGAGGAAAGTGAAGAGAGCAGTGATTCATCTAGTCCCTCTGATTGTGACAGTGTTCATGAAAAATCCTTAAGAAAATCAGGTAAAAGAAAACAGTCATCTAGTGAAAGTAGTACTAGTTCAGTTGAAGACAAACAACCACAAATAAAACGAAGAGGCCGCCCTCCAAAAGCCCACAAGAGTAAAACAGGATATGGCAAACGCATTAAGGATGAGAGTGAAGTGGAATTTGATGATGAAGATCTAGAATCAAGCACTGAGGAAAGTGTAGAGGAAGAAATCACCACAAAGAGAGGGAGGAAGCGAGGTGTTGCATCTAGTGTCAGGAGAGCAAGGAAAATTATTCTCGATGGTGATGATGAAGATGATGCTGATTTTATCGCCGACAAGGACTTTATTGATGATGCTGACGTTACAGATGAGGAATCAAGTTCTGAATCAGACAGTGATGATGACAGTGATGATGAATTTAAGAAACCAAAGAAGAAGAAGAAACCAAAACAGAAGACTAAACCTGGTAAAAAGAAAAAGTCAGTGAAAAAGAATAAAAACAAAAACAAGACAAAAAAGGTTGTTCCAAAGAAAAAGACACCAATGAAAAAGAGAGTGCCAGTTACCAAAAAGCGAACACCAGTTAAGCATGTTAAGCATGCCCTTCAGGAATTTATAACAATAAATAGACCTGGACAACCAGCTATACCATATCAACCAATTAATTTCACTCCAAAAAATGTGATTGTTAATGAAGTAAGACACAAAGGACGTGTCGTTGGGAGAGTTATCACCTCTAAGTTTGAAGATGATGATGATGACGATGATGATGATGATGATGATGATGATCATGATGAGAGTGATGAGGAGTCCATATCAGATGTGGAGAGTGATGAGTTTGAAACAGCATTAAGTAAAGGTAAAGGAGGACCTGTTAAGAATTTCACTAACATGAAGCGTTCATTTGATAGTGAATCTGAATATGAAAATTTGCAAAAGAGAGCGAAGTACAGTGATGAGGATGATGAAGAAAATGAAGAGATTGATGTTAGTAGTCGAGGTAGAGTCAGAAAAGCAAACACCCTGATGAGAGATTTCATATAGTATTAGGTGAGATATAGTTTTAAATAGCTACTTAAAAACCAGGATTGTTACAAATTTGTTCTGATTATTCATGTCCACCTCAGGATATAGGTTTTGAAGTGTATCACTGCCACCCAGTTTATAAGCAGTGTCATTTACTTCAATTTTGGATGTCATTACTTAAAAACATAATGACATAGGAAACCAGAATATCTTGGGGAGGGGTTTTCTGGATATTCAGGTATTAAACTGTGATATAATGTAGAAAGTTTTTTGAACTTTGTGATTTTTTTATATAAGAATATATATAAGAAGGGATTTATATTCTTAAGTGTTATTTCTTCATTGTGTGATATTGTTGCATACAATCACTCAGGGTGTCTATAACCAATTTATTTTCTTAATACATTTCATATTTATCTCATCCTCATTTAATTTAATGAAATCCTAGAATACATGAAGCATATTGACAAGACAGCTGCCTTAATGCTTTTACTATTTATTAAACATCCCTGTGATTAGGATTAACTGCTGATCTCCCTGGGATTCTCTTATTGGGTGATGATATAACTTGCCATGTCCAACTTATATATGTGTGAGCTTAAGGCACTCTTCCCATAACATGTTTTTCTGCGAATGAACACAGATATATTTCCAACTGTGCATTTTGCTGTGTCTTGGAGCAATGCAGAGAAGTGGAAATATAGAACAGCAGATTGAAAGTATCAAATATTTGTCATGGAAGTGACGGCCTTATCTAGGTTGCTGTTACTTCTCTAAAGGGGCTTTGATGCCTCAGATATTAAAAAAATCAACAACAGTGAAGAATGTGGGTACATTATGTAACTGTAGTTGCTACCTTTCTCTAATACTTCCTAAGTTTAGCCCTATGATACTCTGAATGCTTAAATACCATTGTTTAAACATGTGCCATGTTCACTGCACCAACTTCCAAATTTTTAATGGATTTGCTAAATTCCTGATGATTGTACTAATATTGGCACCAGTTCCTTTCAGTATAAGGTTTTTGAGAAGTGGAAGCACCTCTGTAGCTAAGATTTCTGTGTACTGCTGACTTCCAGGTGAGAGAAAAAGTGGTCATAGCAGAGCACCAACTTTAAGCCTCATTTTCTCAAGAGTAAGTTTCTGTCCTTTTAAATCCCTAAAACTCTCTTGTTTGTATTTCAGTTCTTATCATTTTCTTTTAAATGATTGTCAGTTTAAGTTTAGCAATATTTCAAAATGTTTTTGGTTGCCTTTAGATTTTTCTGAGGGACTTTTTGTCTTTGTTTATTATTTCGTGCAACTTATAGAAAAAAATTTATTCGTAGCAAGCACCATATCAAAAAGATTAACTCATATATTTAAAAGGAGCATATTATAGTAAGAAATGATAAAGATGATTTCTCTCGCTTATAACACTTATCTACACATTAGATTTTTTCAGCTTAACTGGTTGCAGATTGGGACCACATCTTTTGCAATATGGTATAAAGCTTCATTGAAAGTTTCACTCTCAACAAGTGAGGTAATTGAGGCCCTTTATAGAGTTTAGAAAGTCCATTTTTCTGCCAACCAAACCTTGTGCAGAATTTTGTGATAAATCTTTTGAGTATTTCTGTTGGATATTTGACAGTTGAAGATGTAGAGAAGGTTACTTACTGATGTATTTAGTAGCTCTCTCCTCTTCTGACTGCAGTAAAAGGGCCATGCCAATCGATAGTATTTGATAAAAAAAAATAGAGCCTGAAACATTAATAGACATCTTGGTTACAGATATAGGGCTAACCAAAAGTTACTGGATGCTTCACAGTTAGTTTGAATCATTCAGCAAATTAGATTTATTCATAGCATCTTAAATTGATGCAGTTAATGCATTCAGTGTTCCTGTAACAAATGTCACACAGTCACATGCTTGTACACATGCTGTACAACATTAGTTACCTAATTTTTGCAATTTTTCCATAATAGTGCCATGCACAGATTAACCAAAAAAGAGAAAATTTGTTTTAAAAAACAATCAGAGAATGGATGATTTGTAACAAGTGATAAAAAATGGGAATGTACATATGATGTGGAAGCTCCTAATCAAAAAACTATTTATAAACTTAGAGACTGATTTGATCAGAGAGGAAGTTTAGCTGATGCTTTATGACCTGGGTGACCATTATCAAGTTATACATAAGTAAAAGTTGAAATTATAAGTACTGCAGTTACTTATAACCCTTATGAAAGTGCAGAGTTTTGAGGCAGTAGCTGAATATTCCTAGAACTTCACCAAGGAGAATTTTACATCAACATGGATACACCTATGACCTAACTTAAGACAATTAGGATACATGAGTGACTTGCGACACATGCAATGGTGACAGTTGGAAAAAAGAGTTTTTTACCTTTGAATTTTTAATGTACAAAATATTCTGTCTAATAAAATTTCTGGATATTTTTAGATATTTTTGCATTAACATGAATATATTGATGATTTCATGACAATATTCTATTCAGTTTGTATCTCACCAATTGGCAAAATACGTTTATATTCCACCTGATGATGGTGAGCTTGCAGTAAACAAAAGATTGCCTGATAAACACCATGGCTTGTGTATGCTGCTGTACCTGCTACCCCATTATTTACTGCCTCTAAAGTAAGCATAGTCATTTTTATGTGTCAGTAGGGAATTTTAAAGCCTCAGGGGAGAATGAAAACTCTTGAGGTGCTTAGGGGTTTTAATATCAAGCCATAACCTGTGTATTTAAAGAAAATGATTGAGAAAGGAGGTTACACACCTCAATAAGTGTTTAATGGGAATGAGACTAGCTTATTTTGGAAGTGTTCATAAGCCATGATATTGACAAGGAACAAAGAAAAGACTACAACCAAAGTTTGCTTGAATCCTCTCCTGAGAGAGAGGTTGCAATCTTTGTTTAGAAATTCCTGGGCTATGAAGGGCTATGTAAAATATCTGTTGCCTGTGATGTGGCAGCAGCTGTTGAATCTGGGCAGTGAAGGACTTTGTAAAGTATGTGTTCTCTGTGATGTGGAAGCAGTCGTATATCATAATTCTGGGCATGATGTTGAAAGCCTTCGTGATCTTCCCTCCCTCTTCCTCCCAGTAACCTTCACTCCAACCCATTCCACTCTACCACCACCTAAAGCTCTCATCATCAACCTTAGTGATCATTTCTCCTCCTTCCAGTAACCCTCACTTCACCCATTCTACTCTGCCACCACCTAAAGCCCTCATCATCACAGATTTCAATGAGTTCCATCAAATATTGTCTGCATTACTTGGGATATGACAACTTTTTTTGTGTTAGCTGAGATGGTATATGCAAATAAATACTTGATTGCTATTTCCCGCATTAGCGAGGTAGTTCTAGGAAACAGAGAAAGAAAGAAAGACGCATCCGCTCATGTATACATGCCTATACATATACACTCATGCATTTACATATACATATATATACCTGTAGAGATGAAAATCACACTAGTTCATGATGGCAGTAATAAAGGTTAAATCGCACTTCAGTAGGAGTTCATAGAGTTTTATTCAACATGCAGTTTATCTATAC
>JAYMFT010055572.1:0-15097 GCA_038088735.1 Panulirus argus | reverse complement strand
ATATATAATCTAAACTGGCGACCTACTGTGGACGAAGGGTGCATAGTAAAAGACTGAAGGGGGAAGAAACAGAAAATGAGATTCACAGAAGGATAGTGAATAACAGATGATGAAGAGACGGTCATAGGGCTTAGTGACAAATATGAAGTGAATGCGGTAGGGTTAGAGAAGAGCGAGGGAGAGTATAGAGAGAGAGAGAGAGAGGGAAAAGGTTGTCAATGTGTTCAGCCCGAGAGGATGAGAGGATTAGGGTCTTGTTGAAGAGTAAGTTGCTATTGCTGTTGCTTCTGCTGCTGCTGCTTCTGATGTTGCAGTTACTTCTGCTTCTGCTGCTGCTGCTGTTGCAGTTGCTTCTGCTGCTGTTGTTGCTGCTGCCTCTGCTGGTGTTGTTTCTACTGGTGTATCTTGATTTACAGAGTGACCAGATGTAAAGATAGAGTTGATGATGTAAGACGGTTGATAGTGTGTAAGAGACGATGGCATGAGTGGTTATAGTGTAAAGAAAGGGTTGATGATGATTTAGGAGGGAAGATGATGGGTAATTATTGTGTAAACAAAGAGTTGATGATAATCTAGAATCCAACATGGTAAGTGAGTTGGAAAAGTTGATGTTGCTGTTTTGGGAGAGTTGGTGATGCAGTGGTGGGAGTGTTAATTATTGTGTGCAGAGGGCGGAATGATACTGAAGGAGGAGGGTTGATGATGTGGGAGTCTTGTTGGTAGGCTAGGTAGGTAAGCTCGTGACAGTGAACAGGGGTGTAGTAAGAAGAGGTGAGTGTCAAGACGAGTGTGTTGATGCACCGGAATGTGAAGCATACGTAGGACTTGTCCAGGTGACGGGTGAGGACCACACAGCTGGAGGTATTTAAGCGGTCCATAAGGGTGCTGGGGTGGGGAGTGAGGTCCAGGGGGTTGTGGAGTGGTGAATAGGACCTAGGGGGTTAATAGAGGGGTGAGTGAGACCCAAGGGGTGAGTAACACCCATTAAGTAGTGGAGTGAGGCCCACTGGATGGTGGAGAGGTGAGAGGAGCCGAAGGTATAGGGAGATAAATGATACACCGCGCAACCTTTACCATCGCCAGTAGAGTGCGTGGGCAGCCATCGATGGAGGCGTAGGCGTTCTCCATTCGCTTGTTAGGTTAGACACTGACTGGGGGATCATAATGCTGGACATCTGAAACGCTGACAATACTACCTCGGTGGGAGGCCCAGGGGTGTTCGGCCGGCGGGGGTTCTCCTACTAGCTTGGCGCTTGGCTTCCCTTGGGGCTCTAAAGCTGGACTTCGAAAAGTCTTGTAAATGAAATTCCCAAGAGGGTTATGCCACACTTTACGCTGTTTTATTCATTTTCCTTCGCCTGCTCTTGCCAAACTTTTCTACTTGGTTCCTCTTTATGGCGCATTCAAAAGATACATTCACGATCACTTTTTGAAAACAAGATTTTGTATCCGGTTTCTTCGTTATCTGATTATTGACGTAAGCAGCAGCACGAGATTAACCCGTCTCCTCTGTCTTGCGACATAAAAGGTCTGAAAATTCCCTTCTTTGCAAAATACCAAATGGTCAAAAGCGTCCTTCTCTCTCAAGAACCCCACCGTCTGTTGCTGTTCACATGCCCTTCACAATCACCCCCCACTTGTACGTCTTCTGGTCCTTCGGCTGGCATCATATGTCTCTGCCTCCGTGCAAAACAAACCAACCAGTTCGTGAGGCGAGATGAGGTAAGGTCCGGCTCCTCCCGCCTGAGGGGTTGGTGTGTGTTCCACGACGCCACAATAATTGCGTTCTTTCCGATACTTGCTATTGGTTTGTTGGCCTCGCCCGGCCTTTGTGGTGGCGGTCGCAGGGCAACGGGTGGGCCAGTGTTGACATTCCCGAGCCACTGTGTTGCCTGAACAAGCGAGGCACAAAGGAAAAGATCTTCTTTTTTTTTTTGTCTTAATCTTGTCAAAAGAGAGAGACAGACTGACGGACGGACGTCTCTTGTCTTGTGACAGTATTTGTTTGTTTGTGCCTTGGCCAGTCCACCTGACTAAAGACTTTTCGTGTTTCATTTTCTTGTTGAATTACTGCTGTATGACAGGTCGTCCTTTGATACGACACCTTTGTTTAGGGGAAAGGCAGGTCGTCTCGTGGGAGGAAGTAGCAAGTCTGCTCCTGGTACCAAACTTACGTGTATGGAAGTATCAGAACGTCTCCTGGTACCACACCTGTGTGTTGCGAGGCTGTTTACATGCCACCTGTCCCTTTGAGCCCAGTCTTCAGAGGGTGTCCGCTGTGGCTACATCAAAGACGGACTTCGCCTCGGTACATCACCCTGATTAGCGACACTCAGCGTGACGTCCGGGGGCAGTGGGGGTGGGTGGCGGTTGGGGTGCTCTAGCAAGGGAGGGGAGGGGAGGGGGAGGTAGTTAGCTTATGGTCATAGGCATATATCCGCAGCTGTGGCTTGTTGCCTTCAGCCTTGAACATGGCGAGCTGTGGTGAGCGATAACCTAAAGCTGTGGTGGTGTTCCGGGAGCGGCCCGGCTCGGCTCAGGCCCCTGCAGGCAGCTCCTCCTCCACCAACGCCACCAGCCATATGTTCGGGAAGAAGCCTCCCTGCCAACCAGGAGGAAGATGTCTCCCTGCCAGCCAAGAGGAGGATCTTCCTGCCAGTCGAGAGTAACTCAGGTCAAAGGCCTGGCCTTTATACCCAAGGGTCGTACCGTCCTGCCCAAGGGCCCTACCGTCCCGCCAAGGGGGTCGTACCGGCCTGTCCAAGGGTCGTACCGTCTTGCTCAAAGGTCGTACCGCCCCGATAAGAGTCGTAAAGTCGTAGCCCAGAGGCTAAAAATCATATATCCCTTTGCATGTGTGTTTGTTTGTGTGTGTTAACACATATCTCCGCCTTCACCCTACCCCTCAAACATACCCTACGGGCCAGGTCGTGAGCTACGGGTCGTGATGTCACGTTATGAACGATTTACCTAGCCGCTAACACCTCCCACGTCCGCCACCACCACCACCAATTGACGTCGACGACTGGGCATTCAAATGATGGCAAAAGACTCGATCCCGGATTTATGGTACTGTTATAGGGTCACATCCCCTCCCGAACCTTTACGTGACCTCAGTGATGCTAAGTGCCACCGATGCCTGAAGTGCAGTTTTTAAAAACCGAAAGTAACTACCTCATCACAGGATGTGTGTTGATGAGAGACGAAACTATGACTTTCACTGTGATCGATAGAAAAAGCGTTTTACTGCACTGAGATCGGTGCAAACCTTGACTTACACTGGGACTAGTCAACACACTGTTATTGATAGAAACGTTTAAACGTTCGTGTAGATTGCGATTGGTGGAAACATTAATCATACACTGAGATAGGTAGAAATATTGACGTGTACGCTGGGATAAGTTGAAACATTGATATTCACTGTGATAGGTCCAAACGTTGACACACACATTGATTGATGGAAACGTTATCATACACTGTGATGAATGCTAACGTTAACATACACTGATCAGTGCAAAGGGTTTCACACACTGGAATCGGTGGAAACATTTTCCCTAACTCCTGCACAGAGTTACGGAACGTTGTCAACGCCTCAGTTAATTTGTTACTTGTCTTCAACGCTCCTCAGCTGAATCGTTGGCTTGTTCACTTCCTTACTGCAGTCCATCGTAAGAAAGGGAAATTGTGCGTAATGAACTCGTTTCACATTGGTGCGACCTGTCTTTAGTTAATAAACTGCGTTGTACAAGCAGAACACGAGTGCAGGTGAAAGCGAGGTATGGCTAGATGATGGTCTTAGAAAAGTAGCCATGAAGAGACAACCGCCCATGTTAGATGGAAGACGTGTTTGCAGTAGGCACAGCAACTCGGTCGGTTATCTCGTGACCTCTGATCTAGTGATGGACACAAAGATTTTCAAGATTAAAGCTCCGACAGAAGACAGATGTCCTCACATAAGCCAAGTAGAAGTGGAGAGAAAAATGGCAGAACACGGGGGACAACAGGGGATAGGAATCACTCGGTAAGTTTGTGAGGAGAAGCTGTGGTAGTCACGGGATGAGCAGGCCAGATCGTACACATGTGATGGGTGATGGTGCAGCGCCAGCCAGCCTTGGGTGCTGCCCAGGCACCGCTTCAGGAAGGTGCGTTCCCTTGTCTCTCTCTCTCTCTCTCAGTGTTCACCATTTCCATCACTGCTCCTGACACCCTCTGATGAGTGTGTTGTGTTGTTCCGAGCGCTTTAATTGTCTCACGTCACACTCGCTATCAGAACCGCTGGAGTGGTGTTATACCGAACGACAACATTACAATGTCCATGATTGTACCAAAACCACGCGTGATGTAATTATAGGTGTCGGAACATCGGCGTGTCATTCTGAGTGTCAAAGATGTCTTGTGTCATACTGACTCTCTACACTCAGTCGCAGTACTGTCATGGGTACACCGTGTCATATTGGGTGTCATTACTCCATCCTGTCTCGCTGCGCGTCGTCATCCCTTTGTGTCATAGTAGGTGTCATCACATCACGTCGTGTCATGTTCGGCGTCATTACGACATGTCATACAACGTGTCATAATTACTCTGTGTCATATTAGGTGTCAGAATTTAGTCGTGTGATTCTGAATGTCATACGAATGTTTTGTTATCCTGTATTCATTTATTTAATGATGAGTAAACCTGTTACTCCATTTCACTCGTTCCGAAGAGGGCGCACACCTAGTGGAGTCTTCGGGGCTCATCCCCCTACAGCCCAGGCTGGTCCCAGAATGTTGGGGTTCGCTTACTGATTCTTTCGTTCCTTTAGGATTAAGAGCATAATCTTGAATCATATAGGAATGTTATAATATTGTTTTTATCTTTTATCCTAAAGTAATATTTTTCCCCGCCAGCGGCACTTTGGAAAGTTTGACGTTTTTCCTTTGACTGGATTTCCCTGAGTGATGAAGTTTTGGCCTTAGGCATCAAATCCTCTTTGAGCGCGAGGGTGCAAGCCTTGGATGGGACGTTATGACCCTTGAATACGACAGTACGACCCTTTAGCACGAAGTTGCGACCATTGAACACGACATTCCTATCCTTAAACACGACGGATCGAGCCTTGAGCACAACAGTGTGACCCGTAAACACAACAGTGAGACGCTTGAGTACGACTTTGCGACTCTGAAACACGACGATACGACCCTTGAATACGACATTCTTACCCTTAAACACGACTGTGCAACCCTAGAGCACGAATTTCCGATCCTTAACTACGTCGGGGCGACCCTTGAATTCGACTGTATAACCCTGGAGCACGGCAATGCGGTGGCCTTGAGTATGATGGCCTTGCCTTTCACCTGAACCCTTAAAGAAGGGTCAAAGGCCAGGCCATCTTTCCCAAGGGTCGTACCGTCGTGTTACACAGTGTGACGTAAACAAATGACAAGCTGCGCATGGAGGATGGGAACCTACAGCTCTTCGGCCCTTGGGGGATTCGAACGTGGGTTCACAGCTCCGGGGCCGAATGTCCGATCTTTTTCGTATCTTTTATTCATTTCCCCAGTGGAGCCTTGTCTCCCATCCACTGTGATGGCGCACGTGCTGGGATAAAAAGAGATATTTTATCTCTTAGAGATGTCATCAAGAGGAAAGAGACAGGCAGAGATGTATCTGAAGAATCTGTAGAACAGGTAAGTGATACATACCACTAAAAGATGCTGTTAAGATAGATTGATAAATATTACATATCATAGAAATTTGAATATTATGACAAACTAGATAGAATAAAGTTAAGCAACAGTATAAGCAGCTAAAGATATTCATAAACTGGGAATAAACATTAAAGAGAGAGAAAGAGAGAGAGAGAGAGAGAGAGAGAGAGAGAGCTGGCTGTATATGCTAGACTGTGTTCTCGCGATTTATTGGTAGAACACAGAACACAGGGTCAGATCTAAGTGCTCTTTCTCTTGATAGTCACTGTCATTTTCATCATCACCGTCACGTTCATCACCACCCTCTTGTTCACCAGTACACTTTCATCATTCATATTCTTGTTTATACACCCTTCTCATTCCCAACTACACTGTCATTGTCAAGATCACATTCACATGGTACATTTAAGAGCTCGTGAATACACCACTGGTGTTGAATGTACATGTTCGTGTGTTCAGCGTTGTGCCAGCTGTACATGATCAATATCTCCTGTGCATGGCTGTCTCAAGCACACCGTCTGTCATGACTTGTGCACGCCATTATCTCCATATGTGCACCATAGGTGTCGCATGGATATTGTACTTTCACATGTACACCATACCCGTCACACGTATATCGGCTCTGCAACCCGTGCACAGACACGCATATGTACACCACAATGCGTAGCCGTTGTTACACGTACAACGCTATTACTACGTCATCGACACATTCTCTGGACTTACTCCGTCATGAAGAAATTGGTTGTAGCGCTGGGCTTTTGACTAAGACCCTTTGTGACCCCTGTAATCCTTTTGCGCTACCGTTCACAGGATGAGGATGGGTCCCTAGGCCTCATTTGGGCCCACCTGTCTCCCTCCTGTACCCCAGTGACCACTCTGAGCTTACTCCCACCTACCCCTCCCCCGGCCCCTTCCTCCAGCTAGGTGCCCTTCACCCGCAGTCACAAAAACCTTTGTCCATCTATACTTAGATGATTAATTCTCTATAAAACTAAGCTAACCAAATGAGGAGAGGAGGAGCTAGGGAAGCACTGTGGGAGGAGGTAGTGGGGAGGAGAGGAAGGGATGATAAGCAAGACGGCTGGGGAGGAACGCAGTACGAGGCTTCCACCAAATATTCCGATCAGTGAAATCCCAATGCTGGTTATGGCTGTCGGCAGAACTGTGGGGTGCTCATGCAATATGAGGACACTGTCAGGTGGTCTTCATAGAAATAATCACTCATGCACACAGACAGATTTACAGAAACACAAACAGACGGAAAGACGCCGGAAATAAATAATATACACACACACACACACACACACACAATTTCGCCCTGTGACATTTAAAGACGCACTTCATATAGTCAATATGGGTACAGGAGGAACACAGGTGGGACCAAGTGGGGCCTATTCTTCATGAGGGAGTAAGTTGAGAAATTATAGACATATGAAATGCGTAAAACAAAATGGATAAAGCCCTGCAAGTCGTGAGTGTGGTGTGTATGGTGCGTTACAACACCTTTCCTGACCCGTTCACACCCAACCTGCCACCGCCTCCCTCACCCCACTCCACGTCGGAGGCAGTTACCGCGCACGGGTAGAACCCACCCCACGTTTATTGAGACTGAGGTCAAAAAATAAAACGTGCATGAGTGAAGCTGGCCATTGTGGGCCGGTGCACCGCGGAGGGAGAGGTGTACATCAAACGGCTGGCCGAGGAGTGAACTCGGCCGTAAAACTTAAGCCCAGCCGCTGAGGCATGGGAACATGGGTCGGAAAGACCTGGTACTCGTGGGATGCTGAAGAGCAGTGGCTGAGAACTGAATTCGGACATAGGACTGAATAAAGGTGTGAACGTTTACGTGGACATTGTCAAGGATGTCGAGGGAAGCTGTGTAGTTCTTCGTCCGCTTTGTAGAGGCGAACTAAAAGGGCGTTGAAGGATACCATTATTCTGCTATCCTTAACTTCAGGGATGTGAAATGTGGACAGTGAAGAGAGGAGGTGGCTCTAAGAATCACCTTGTAAGGAAAGGAGCAAATTTGATGGATTCTTGTATTGCTTGTAGATGGGACAGAGCGGTAATGGTAAACTGTACAGGTTTTTTTGGACATCAGAGAGAGGATACGATACGAGGTATTGCATGATAGTGAGTCAAAAGAAACTCTGAAATGGTTTGGTCGCAGAGAGGACGCTTTACTTTATGTTGTGAAAAGGAAGTATAGACAAAGGAATACTGTGGTCTCCTGATGAGGGATAGTGAGAGAATCTACTGGGGAGAGGAGCCGAGAAGGTGTGAGGTGAGCTGGAGCAAACTAGGACGGCGTGTTGGGTTACGTTGCCAAGAGGCGTCCCTGCCATGGTCACACTTCTCCCCCCAGGAACTAGTTTCCGAAGAGGACAAGGTATCAGAGATATAGTTAGATGCTATAGATATATAGATAGGTAGGTTGATGGATAGACAGATGGAAACATTCTCTAGTTTCCATATATTATAGGACAGTTAGAGACGATATGTGCGGGTGCGGCCTCCTGTGTGTGTGTGTGTGTGTGTGTGTGTGTGTGTGTGTGTGTGTGTGCAGAGGTCACGAGATGCTTCCACAAGCAACAGGTCACAGTGTAAGGTGTGTTTGCTACCACTGCTGGAAGGTCGTACACAGCCCATGAGTAAAAAAATACCCACACTCCCAGCTCCTCGTCATCGCAAATTCACTCACACTTCCCACACATTTCCCCATTCATTGGTTTCCCTATTGAGAATTCGCCCACAGTTCAACAACCTTCTGTCCATTAAGATTCACCCACAATCCAATCTCTTTTCCGTAAGATTAAAAAGTCCTCCAACAATTGAAACGCCTTCCTGTGATGAGACCTTCGCCCTCTCCTCCGTCTTTAACCATAAATCCTGGAGTTCACTCCTCCCCATAGTTCCTTCCCATCCCTCCCTTCCATAGCTCTCTCCCTGATATACTGTTCGCTGTCTCGACCCCGCACGGTACGGTAGACGCTTGTCTGAGCGCTGTCACCACCGCCGCCACCATAGCCCGCCACCTCTCTTCTTAATGACGCTTATCCCCAGCGTTGTTTGGCGCGTTGGCTTCTTCACCTACAAAACTGGAAGAGGTGGAGGAGGCGGTGCCAGTATCTCCCTCAAGACGAACTATGAAATGATCTGACGCGGTTGGCAGACTACTGCAGTAACTGTTTGACGGAATACAAATTTTGAACATATCTAATTGAATTTTTGGCCCGGCATTTCCCCAAGGGTGTCGATCTCCGGGCATATGACCCTCGCTGACAGCTTGTAACTTGGCTCGAGTCTCCCTCAGGGGTTTCCATGTCCGGGATCAGGGGCCTGTACTGACAGGCCCTAATGGAGCCGACAAGAGATGGTATCTCTCCTTTTTAATCATATCTCCCTCCTACGGAGGAGGGAGGCATATTGTTTTGGCCGTTTCTCTTATTTCCCATTCATCGTTTTATTCCTTCCACGAGTCAGCACTCTGTCTGTGGCCTTTGACCTGACCTGTAAGGATCGGGTCAAGGGACAGGGGTGCTAAGGGTGTAGTAAAGATGTTTATGTCTTGGGTGAAGTGAATCTAGGTTTATTGAGGTGTAGGGAAGATGATTTTGATGATGTCCTCCCCCGAAGTGAATATGATAGAGTGATAGCGAGGAGCGAGACATAGTGCATCGCTCTCGAATGTTGGCTTTTCTGGTTTACTTTGACTCTGGGGGAATTTGCACTACAGTTTGATGTTTACAACCATTTTATTGTTTCATATGATTAAAAACATCTCTCGTAAAACTCGAAATTAAAAGTTATTAAAGTAGGAAAGTTTCCTTTACTGTCTTTAGCTACTTTGTTATTTTTAGACGGTCATATTTAAGCCTGTCCATTTTTATTAGAATAGAAACGGACTTTTTTTTTTGTGTGTGTGTGGAGAGAGAGAGAAAGAGATTGGGTTATACACTCATGGGCCACATGTTTTGAAAACATTTTCGCTCTTCCCTTTCATAGAGTCCCGAGAAGTTCGTTATTATCTACATATTAACTTTTCTTTCCAGTGAACCAGTTCGGTTCGTCCTCCGGTCTCTTGTTGTGTAAAAACTTTAGTAAAACTCTCTTTTAACTCCTCTTTAACCGAGTTTCCTATTGTTTTCTCCAGTTTTTCGGCCCCTACCTGTTTCAAAGAACCGTATATTACTGACACCAGCTCCACGGAGGAGTTTGAAAGTAATTATCATGTCCTCTTTTGTCCATCTGTCTTTTGGTACAAGTCTTTCCTCTCTCCAGTAGCTTGGCTCCCTCCTTAGCTCAGGCTTGGTGTTCGCTCCCCACCGCTGGTATTTCTCCAGCAGATGTACATGCTTCCGCAAGTGGCATAACCAGAGGAGTGACGCCTGTCATTTATACCGGCACTATTTTGACAGATTTATCCATATAATGGAAGGAGACTTTGACACTTATGGCTGTATGATTCATCTCCATTGCGATCCTTCTAATGTGTTCTCTGGTGAGCAACTGGGCACTGTGTCATCTTCCAAATCCCCGAATCGGACAGATACCCGTAGCTGCTCCACGCGAGATGCAAGCCATAGCTTAGACTCATTCGTCTGGATCCTTTTCAGTCACCTTGCCTCTGTAACTGAAGGCTATGTGCGTCTCTTTGTAGTGTCGCAAGTTTGAATAACTTTATTTCTCTCCATTATGGCGTAATGTCCATAACAAATAAGTAATATTCAAGTTCTTCAAGTACATATTTTTTTACTGAGAAGAGCAGCGGACACAAGACTAAGCCCTAAGGGGTACCACTTGTTGCTCTGAACCCTTCCAAGAACACCTGACAGTGAACTTTCTTCCTTGATACGTTTTGTCTCGGTAACTCCACTAATGTTGGATTTGATTCCCTCTGTGTGACCTTTGAAGTCTAGCTCTTTGTTATTTACTGTCAATGAAATTGCAGTGGATTGCATTACACTCATTACTACTATTAAACTGATAATTCCTCCCCAGATCTAGTTCCTCCCAAGGTCTAGTTCCACCCTGGGTCTAGTTCCTCCCTAGGCCGAGTTCCAACCCAGGTCTAGTTCCACCCCGGGTCTTTGTGTTATGTTAGATACTCCAACAAATTATTCATGATATGCAAATTTCTTTGTCCTTTAACATGGCCGAGCTGTTTTCTTCCGTCCTGACAATAACCCGCACGCGACCTCCCTTCCTGTCACTACTATACATATATACAACAGTTCATGTTGTCCTTTCACTTTGTGTGACCGTACTCTCCATGTCTCTTGTCTCTGAAAATTGTCGTATTTTATTATTCTTTCAGTGCCTCCCCTCCTACGACTGGTGTAACCTTCATCAAGTCTAAATATATTATTACAGTTATAATTCTTTATTTCTTTTCTCTCACTTTTAATAAGACTTGGCCATATCACCACAGACTTTTTGGTCCTGCTTAGTATGTCATCTTTTTCCGACATAGATATGTTACTGGAGTCCTGCTACTGTGCTGTAGTGCCTTCGTTATACACACTTGGGCTTCCATAATAACTGTTTTATACATGGAGTACACGGGAAAGACAAATGACAGGAGACCTGAAGGTCCATGACGAATTCATCTGCTGGAGGACAGCAGCAGTGTTAGAAACAGGATAATAGAGTAGACGGCACCTCCTTACGCCACTTCCTCCAGCACAATATCCAAAAGGAAAAAATATTGAGAAATAATACAATTAAGTAACAAGAGACCATACTACCATGGAAAATTCATGGGAAAGTATGAGTTTATTTAGAGTTTTATCAACTTTTCTTTCAAACTTTTCTTTTACGGTAAAACTTCGTGGGTTGATGTGGCTCTTTTCTCTCTCTTCCTGCCCCAGAACCACAGCCTTGTCACTCGCTGGTCACCACTGTCTCTCTTTGTCCCTCAGTCACAGCCTGTCACTCGCCTGGCCCACTACTGTCCCTCAGCCACGGTCTTATCACCAAGCTGACCACCACCAGCTATCCTATGCTGGTCCCAAATGGTCTTTAACGTTCTCAATTTCTTTTCTATTTTCATTCTTATTTATATGATATGTCCTCATTCGCTCGTGTCCTCACAAACATTTCTTTCGTCACTTATTTTTTTCGCACTTATTCACCGTTTTCCGCGTTGGCAAAGATAGCACCAGGAATAGACGAGCAATGGCCTCATCTACCACATTCTTTCTCAGGCCGTCATGTATAGTGCACCGACACGAAAACCCCCTCGCTACAGCCAAACCCCACACACCTTTTCGTGGTTTCCCTTGACCGCTTGCCCTGCTTCAGCCCACTGACGGCACGTTACCCCCGTATATCACACTCTCCAATTTTTTTGTATCCCATGCATACCTCTCACCCTCCCGCGTGTTCAGGCCCTGATAACGCATATCCTATTTTACGTCATCCTTCCATCTCCTCCTCGGTTTCCACCTCCCCTTTGTTCCCTCCACTTTTAACACAAATTCTCTCTTAATCCTCCTCTCTTCGTTCATCTTCTCCATATGTCCATACCATTTCGGCACACCGTCTTCAGGTCTCTTAGTCATACTCCGCTTACAGTCTTACATATCTCTTAGACTTTGATTCCTCACATGGTCAGCCACCCTCATGCCACATACTGGTCTCAGATATTTATTGTAACACGTCCACCATCTTCTGTTCTTTTGCTTTCGGTGTCTAAGACTCGGACCCATACAGAATCGTCAGATCTATCAGGCAACAGACATGCCCATCTTTGTCTTCATAGGGAGTGGCCTCTCCTTCCACGCACTCATTGCATCCATGACCTTTGCCCCTCACGCACTCTGTAACTCACCTCAGCTCCCATGGTTCCATCCGCTAACATGCTCACTCTCGGGTATCCAAAGCTTTCCAATTCCCCCAGGGTCTCGCCATTCAAACTCGTACTCAATCCAAACTATTTCGACTTCATAACCTTCATTTTATCAACATAAACTCTCAACTTCTCCCTTCGCGCACTCTCCCAGACTAGGGCACCAGTTTTGCAGTTTGTCAAGCGAGCTTTGCCATCTGCAAACAGCTGATTATCCTTTTAGCCCCTCCCCCTTCAGCCCTCCTCCCTCCTAAAACAAGATACGGGAGACCCATTCCTTGCTCCAAAACCCTCACATTTGCTTTCTTCATTATTCCTTCCATATACAGATTAAACATCCATGGTGACGACACTCATTCTTGACGCAGACTCGGCTTTAATTGGAACGAGTCCCCTTCCTCCCTTCCTACCCGCACTTAAGTGTGACTCTCCTGATGAAAACTCATTACTGCATCAGGTACTTTTCCTACAACGCTATTCATTCGCAGCGCCTTCCAAAAGGCAGCTCTGTCAACCCCCGTCACATGCTTCCTCCAGATCCACGAGAGCCACATGCAAATTCTTTTTCTTTTTTCTATGTATTTATCACACAAATTCTTCAAAGCAAACGGTAAGTCCATTCATTCTCCTCCCCAGTCTGATGCTCTGTATGTACCACCACTCTCCCATTCAGCTTACAAGGTATACTCTGTAACGCGAGCAATCACTTTCTTTTATACTTTTATGTAATGACACTGCACAAGCATTCTGCCAGTCTTCAGGCATTTCATCTTTTGCCATAGATACAATGAAGATCTTGACTAACCAATCAACAACACTGTTACCCCAGTTCTTGAAAAATTTAAATGCAATTCCATCCACTTTACCACACTTCATCTTACGTAAGGCTTTCATAACTCTCCACGACTCTCCCGCCCCGCATACCACCTTGTCCCGAACACCCCACATCCATCACCTTGTCATTTAACAATTCAGTCGCCGTTCAAATTACTCACTCCATCTCTGTCTTTGCCTTTTATCTCTTCCCCAGCTGCTTTCTTCACTGATGCAACCATTTGTTACCTTTTTCTCATACTGTTCACATCCTTTCATAGTTTTTCCTCATTTTCCTTGAAGTTTGTCGGTACTTTCTAAGCTCTTCTTGTATTTGCACCATCTTCGTGACCTCCTGCCGCTTTCTTTTGTACATCTCCCAGTCACACGCACTCCTTACCTGAATGAAGTGGCCATACACCTCTCTTTTCTCTTTCACTAGCAACTTATCTTCCTCATCCTATTACTCACAACCCTCTCTCAAACGCCCACATTCCATCCTCCGCATGCCAATCATTTTATCTGCACATGTGAGGAACGTTTTCTTAAAAGTCTCGCATTCTTCGCCCTCTCCCCTGTTTCGCTTAGTCGCACGTTATGCCACTCTTCACCCACTCAGTCTCTCTTGGTATCTCGGCACACGAGCCTCTTTTCCATGGTCACGCTTCACTTTCACAACCCCTCTTCCCACCCATGTCATTTCCTGTTTACCTGAAACTATTACAGAATTTCACACTCGCCTCTACTAAGATGTGATCAGACATCTCAACACCAGCCCATCTCAGCACTGTATCATTATCAAGAGTATTAGCAGCAGTTAGTAGTAGCAGTAGTAGAGTAGCGGTTTCGAACTCATGTAGACGCTCACCAAGTTTATTCACTCTTTTACCGAGCTGATGAATCACTGATTCCCTTTTACTATCGTCATAAATACTTCCTACTGTGACAGTATCGCCAGGATATTTTCCTAAAGATTAACATCAGTCAACCTTCTTCACTTTCCCTCCCAAACTCTCAAAACAAGATTTCCTAACTCATTTTCACTCTTCCGTTCCAGTGTCATCTCTCTTGCAAGTGTCATGTCTCCTCGCGCATTTAGTTTACATCGGGTACTTTTGTCCCGTCCGAGGTACCACCTCAGTAACCTCTGTGTCTGCTCACTGTCTTGTAATGATAAGACTGTTAATCTACTTAGTGTGTGTGTGTCTGCGTCTGTCTTTATCTGTGTGTTCGCATGTTCTCTCTCTCTCTCTCTCTCTCTCTCTCTCTCTCTCTCTCTCTCTCTCTCTCTCTGAGTGCAGGAGCAGGCACGTGAGGAATCGCATGGAAGGTGTAGCATGTACTTTAAAACCCCCGGCGTTACCGTGGAAACGTAGCGGGAGGCGATCCTTGCTGACACACTGCGTATGTGTGTGTGTGTGTGTGTGTGTGTGTGTGTGTGTGCGTGTGTGTGTTGGGGGGAGGGGCAATCTGTCACCTGAGCATATCCCTTCCTTTTTTCCTCTCTCTCCGGATGGAGGGCATTGCAGACCGGTCACCTCGTCTCATTTTTTATGCAGCCAGCTCACTGGTATGTTAGACGAGCAGTTCCATTGTCTGATTGTTATCTGTATCAAGTTTATTGTATCTGTCTATTTGAAATGTCAGTATATATATATATATTTTTTTTTTATTATTATTATACTTGATCGCTGTTTCCCGCGTCAGCGAGGTAGCGCCAGGAAACAGACGAAGAAAAAATAC
>JAYMFT010055571.1:0-24952 GCA_038088735.1 Panulirus argus | reverse complement strand
CTATTGCTGCACACCGGTCGTCTCTGCCTGTTGCTGCACACTGAACGTCTCTGCCTGTTGGTGCGCACTGAACGTCTTTGCCTGTTGGTGCACAATTGTCGTCTTTACCTGTTGTTGCACGCTGGTCTTCTCTGCCTGTTGTTGCACACTGAACGTCTCTGCCTGTTGCTGCACACTGAACGTCTCTGCCTGTTGGTGCACACTGAACGTTTTTACCTGTTGGTGCACACTGGTCGTCTCTGCCTGTTGTTGCACGCTGGTCGTCTCTGCCTGTTGCTGCACACTGGTCGTCTTTGGTTGTTGTTACAAATTGTTCGTCTCTGCCTGTTGCTGAACACTGGTCGTCTCCGCCTGTTGTTACACCCTGGTCTTCACTATCTGTTGTTGCACACTGGTTGTTTCTGCCTGTTGTTACATGCAGGTCGTCTCTGCCTGTTGTTACACCTAGATCGTTTCTCCCTGTTGTTACACACTGGTCGTCTCTGCCTGTTGTTGCATAGTGGTCGTTTCTGCCTGTTGGTGCACACTGGTCGTCTCTGCCTGTTGGTGCATACTGGTCGTCTCTGCCTATTGTTACACACCGGTCGTCTCTGCCTGTTGCTGCACACTGAACGTCTCCGCCTGTTGGTGCACACCGAACGTCTCTGCCTGTTGGTGCACACTGAACGTCTTTTCCTGTTGGAGCACACTGGTCGTCTCTGCCTGTTGTTGCATACTGGTCGCCTTTGGTTGTTCTTACAAATTGGTCGTCTCTGCCTGTTGCTGCACACTGGTCGTCTCTGCCTGTTGTTACACCCTGGTCTGCACAATCTGTTGTTGCACACTGGTTGTTTCTGCCTGTTGTTACATTCTGGTCGTCTCTGCCTGTTGTTACACATTGGTCGTCTCTGCCTGTTGTTACACCCTGATCGTTTCTGCCTGTTGTTACACACTGGTCGTCTCTGCCTGTTGTTGCGTACTGGTCGTTTCTGCCTGTTGGTGCACACTGGTCGTCTCTGCCTGTTGGTGCAAACTGGTCGTCTCTGCCTATTGCTGCACACCGGTCGTCTCTGCCTGTTGCTGCACACTGAACGTCTCTGCCTGTTGGTGCGCACTGAACGTCTGTACCTGTTGGTGCACAATGGTCGTCTCTGCCTGTTGTTGCACGCTGGTCGTCTCTGCCTGTTGTTGCACACTGAACGTCTCTGCCTGTTGCTGCACATTGAACGTCTCTGCCTATTGGTGCACACTGAACGTCTTTGCCTGTTTGTGCACACTGGTCGTCTCTGCCTGTTGTTGGACGCTGGTCGTCTCTGCCTGTTGTTGCACACTGGTTGTCTCTGTCTGTTGTTGCATGCTGGTCGTCTCTGCCTGTTACTGCACATTGGTCGTCTCTGCCTGTTGGTGCACACTGGTCGTCTCTACCTGTTGCTGCACACTGGTCGTCTCTGCCTGTTGTTACACCCTGGTCTTCTCTATCTGTTGTTGCACACTGGTTGTTTCTGCTTGTTGTTACATGCTGGTCGTCTCTGCCTGTTGTTACACATTGGTCGTTTCTGCCTGTTGTTACACCCTGATCGTTTCTGCCTGTTGTTACACACTGGTCGTCTCTGCCTGTTGTTGCATACAGGCCGTTTCTGCCTGTTGGTGCACACTGGTCGTCTCTGCCTGTTGGTGCACACTGGTCGTCTGTGCCTGTTGGTGTACACTGAACGTCTCTGCCTGTTGGTGCACACTGAAGGTCTTTGCCTGTTGGTGTACAATGGTTGTCTCTGCCTGTTGGTGTACACTGGTAGTCTCTGCCTGTTGTTGCATGCGTGTCATCTCTGTCAGTTGCTGCATACTGGTCATCTCTGCCTGTTGTTACACACTGAGCCTCTCTGCCTGTTGCTGCACACTGGTCGTCTCTGCCTGTTGGTGCACACTGGTCGTCTCTGCCTGTTGCTGCACACTGAACGTCTCTGCCTGTTGATGCACACTGAACGTCTCTGCCTGTAGTTACACACTGTTCGTCTCTGCCTGTTGGTGCACACTGGTCGTCTCTGCCCGTTGCTGCATCCTGGTCGTCTCTGACTGTTGCTGCATATTGGTCGTCTCTGCCTGTTGCTGCACACTGGTCGTCTCTGCCTGTTGCTACACACTGGTCGTCTCTGCCTCTTGTTGTACGCTGGTCGTCTCTGCCTGTTGGTGCACACTGAACGTCTCTGCCTGTTGGTGCACAATGTTCGTCTCTGCCTGTTGCTGCACACAGGTCGTGTCTATCGGCTGGTGCACACTGGTCGTCTCTACGTGTTGTTAGACCCTGGCCGTCTCTGCCTGTGATTACACCCAAGTCGTCTCTGTCTGTTGCTACACCCTGTTCGTCTTTGTCTTTTGCTACACACTGCTCGTCTCTGCCTGTTGGTGCACACTGTTCGTCTCTGCATATTGGTGCACACTGGTCGTCTCTGCCAGTTGCTGAACACTGGTCGTCTCTGTCTGTTGGTGCACAATGGTCGTCTCTGCCTGTTGCTGCACACTGGTCGTCTCTGCCTGTTGTTGCATGCTGGTCGTCTATGTCAGTTGCTGCACACTGGTCGTCTCTGCCTGTTGGTGCACACTGTTCGTCTCTGCCTGTTGGTGCACACTGGTCGTCTCTGCCTGTTGGTGCACACTGGTCGTCTCTGCCTGTTGGTGCACACTGATCGTCTCTGCCTGTTGCTGCACACTGGTCGTCTCTGCCTGTTGCTGCACACTGGTCGTCTCTGCCTGTTGTTTTATGCTGGTCGTCTCTGTCAGTTGCTGCACACTGGTCATCTCTGCCTGTTGTTACACACTGTACGTCTCTGCCTGTTGGTGCACACTGTTCATCTCTGCCTGTTGGTGCACACTGGTCGTCTCTGCCTGTTGGTGCACACCGGTCGTCTGTGTCTGTTGGTGTACACTGATCGTCTCTGCCTGTTGCTGCACACTGGTCGTCTCTGCCTGTTGCTGCACACAGGTCGTGTCTGCCTGCTGGTGCACATTGGTCGTCTCTACATGTTGTTAGACCCTGGTCGTGTCTGCCTCTTGGTGCACGCTGGTCGTCTCTGCCTGTTGCTGCACACTGGTCGTATCTGCCTGTTGCTGCACACAGGTTGCCTCTGCCTGTTGTTAGACCCTGGTCATCTCTGCCTTTGATTACACCCAGGTCGTCTCTGTCTGTTGCTACACCCTGGTAGTCTCTGTCTGTTGCTACACCATGGTCGTCTTTGTATTTTGCTACACACTGGTCGTCTCTGCCTGTTGCTGCACACTGAAGATCCCTGCCTGTTGGTTCACAGTGAACGTCTTCGTCCGTTGGTGCACAATGGTCGTCTCTGCCTGTTGCTGCACACTGGTCGTCTCTGCCTGTTGTTGCATGCTGGTCGTCTCTGTCAGTTGTTGCACACTGGTCATCTCTGCCTGTTGTTACACACTGTTCGTCTCTGCCTGTCGGTGCACACTGTTCATCTCTGCATGTTGGTGCACACTGTTCGTCTCTGCCTGTTGGTGCACACTGGTCGTCTCTGTCTGTTGGTGTACACTGATCGTCTCTGCCTGTTGCTGCACACTGGTCCTCTCTGACTGTTTCTACACACTGGTCGTCTCTGCTTATTGCTGCACACCGGTCGTCTCTGCCTGTTGCTGTACACTGAACGTCTCTGCCTGTTGGTGCACACTGAATGTCTTTGCCTGTTGGTGCACAATGGTCGTCTCTGCCTGTTGGTGTACACTGGTCGTCTCTGCCTGTTGTTGCATGCTGGTCGTCTCTGTCAGTTGCTGCACACTGGTCATCTATGTCTGTTGTTACACACTGTTCATCTCTGCCTGTTGTTACACACTGTTCGTCTCTCCCTGTTGGTGCACACTGTTCGTCTCTGCCTGTTGGTGCACACTGGTCGTCTCTGTCTGTTAGTGTACACTGATCGTCTCTGACTGTTGCTGCACACTGGTCCTCTCTGACTGTTGCTGCACACTGGTCGTCTTTGTCTGTTGCTGCACACTGATTGCCTCTGCTTGTTGTTAGGCCCTGGTCGTCTCTGCCTGTAGTTGCACGCTGGTTGTCTCTGTCAGTTGCTGCACACTGGTCATCTCTGCCTTTTGTTACACACTGTTCGTCTCTGCCTGTTGATGCACACTGTTCGTCTCTGCCTGTTGGTGCACATTGGTCGTCTCTGCCTGTTGGTGCACACTGTTCGTCTCTGCCTGTTGGTGCACGCTGGTCGTCTCTGACTGTTGCTGCACACTGGTCGTCTCTGTCTGTTGGTGCACAGTGGTCGTCTCTGCCTGTTGGTGCACAATGTTCGTCTCTGCCTGTTGGTGCACACTGGTCGTCTCTGCCTGTTGGTGCACATTGTTCGTCTCTGCCTGTTGGTGCACACTGGTCGTCTCTGCCTGTTGGTGCACACTGAACGTCTTTGCCTGTAGTTACACACTGTTCGTCTCTGCCTGTTGGTGCACACTGGTCGTCTCTGCCTGTTGCTGCACCCTGGTCGTCTCTGACTGTTGCTGCATATTGGTCGTCTCTACCAGTTGCTGCACACTGGTAGTCTCTACCTGTTGCTACACACTGGTCGTCTCTGCCTGTTGCTGCACACAGGTCGTCTCTGCCTGTTGGTGCACACTGGTCGTCTCTGCATGTTGTTAGACCCTGGTCGCATCTGCCTCTTAGTGCACGCTGGTCGTCTGTGTCTGTTGCTACACCCTGGTCGTCTCTGTCTGTTACTACACCCTGGTCGTCTCTGTCTGTTGCTACACCCTGGTCGTCTTTGTCTGTTACTACTCCCTGATCGTATCTGTCTGCTGCTATACCCTGGTCGTCTCTGTCTGTTGCTACTCCCTGGTCGTCTCTGTCTGTTACTACACCTTGTTCGTCTTTGTTTTTTGCTACACACTGGTCATCTCTGCCTGTTGCTGCACACTGGTCGTCTCTGCCTGTTGTTGCACACTGGTCGTCTCTGACTGTTGCTGCACACTGGTCGTCTCTGCCTGTTGTTGCATGCTGGTCGTCTCTCCCTGTTGGTGCACACTGTTCGTCTCTGTCTGTTGCTGCACACTGGTCGTCTCTGTCTGTTGCTGTACACTGGTCGTCTCTGTCTGTTGGTGTGCACTGATCGTCTCTGCCTGTTGGTGCACAATGGTCGTCTCTGCCTGTTGTTTCACACTGGTCGTCTCTGACTGTTGCTGCACACTGGTCGTCTCTGCCTGTTGTTGCACACTGTTCGTCTCTGTCTGTTGGTGTAGACTGATCGTCTCTGTCTGTTGCTCCACACTTGTCGTCTATGACTGTTGCTGCACACTGGTCGTCTCTGTCTGTTGCTACACATTGATTGCCTCTGCTTGTTGTTAGACCCTGGTCGTCTCTGCCTCTTGCTACACACTGTTCGTTTCTGCTTATTGTTAGATCCTGGTCGTCTCTGCCAGTTGTTACATCCAGGTCGTCTCTGTCTGTTGCTATACCCTGGTCGTCTCTGGCTGTTGCTACACCCTGGTCGTCCCTGTCTTTTACTACACCCTGGTCGTCTCTGCCTGCTGCTGCACTCCGGTCGTCTCTGTCTGTTGCTGCACACTGGTCGTCTCTGCCTGTTGGTGTACACTGGTCGTCTCTGCCTGTTGTTATACCCTGGCCGTCTCTGCCTGTTGCTGCATATTGTTCGTCTCTACCTCTTGGTGCACGCTGGTCGTCTCTGTCTGTTACTATACCGTGGTCGTCTCCGTCTGTTTTTGGACCCTGGTCGTCTAGACCTGTTGCTACACCCCGATCGTCTTTGTCTGATTCAATACCTTGGTCGTCTCTGTCTGTTGTTACACCCTGGTCGTCTCTGTCTGTTGATACACTATAGTCGTTTCTGTCGTTTGTTACACCAGGGTCGTCTCTGTCTGTTGTTAGACCCTGGTCGTCTATGTCTGTTGCTACACCCTGGTCGTCTCTGTCTGTTACTACTCCCTGATCGTATCTGTCTCCTGCTATACCCTGGTCGTCTCTGTCTGTTGCTACACTCTGGTCGTGTCTATCTGTTGCTACACCCTGGTCGTCTCTGTCTTTTGCTACATTCCGATCGTCTCTGTCTGTTGCTACACCCTGGTCATCTCTGTGTGTTGCTACATACTGATCGTCTCTGTCTGTTGCTACTCCTTGATCGTCTCTGCCTGTTGCTACACCCTGGTCGTCTCTGTTGGTTGCTACATACTGATCGTCTTTGTCTGTTGCTACTCCATGATCGTCTCTGTCTGTTGCTACACCCTGGTCGTCTCTGTTTGTTGCAACATACTGATCGTCTCGCTCTGTTGTTACTACCTGATCGTCTCTGTCTGTTGCTACACCCCGATCGTCTCTGTTTGTTGCTACACCCTGGTCGTCTCTGCCTGTTGCTACATACTGATCGTCTTTGTCTGTTGTTACTCCCTGATCGTCTCTGTCTGTTGCTACTCCCTGATCGTCTCTGTCTGTTGCTACTCCCTGATCGTCTTTGTCTGTTGCTACACCCTGATCGTCTCTGTCTGTTGCTACACCCTCGTCGTCTCTGTCTGTTGCTACACCCTCGTCGTCTCTGTCTGTTGCTACACTCTGGTTGTCTCTGCCTGTTGCTACTCCCTGATCTTCCCTGTCTGTTACTACACCCTGGTCGTCTATGTCTGTTGTTACACCCTGGTCGTCTATGTCTGTTGTAACACCCTTGTCGTCTCTGTATGCTGATGTACTCCCACTGCTCTTGTCTGTTGCCGAGTCCTGATTGTCTCTGTTTTTTGGTGTACTCTGGTCACCTCTAACTGTTGCCGCTCCCTGATCGTTTCTGTCAGTTAACGTATCCTGGTTGTCTCTATCTGTTGCTGCATCCTGGTCATCTGAATCTGGTGCCACATCCACGTTGTGTGTGGATTTTGACGCAGCCAGGTAGTCTGAGGCTAGTGAAATACTGAGATCGTCTGTGATTGGTGACACGCCATGGTCATCTGTGGCTGGTGACACACAATGGTCGTCTGTGGCTGGTGACACACCATGGTCATCTGTGGCTGGTGACACACAATGGTCATCTGTGGCTGGTGACACACAATGGTCGTCTGTGGCTGGTGACACACCATGGTCGTCTGTGGCTGGTGACACACCATGGTCGTCTGTGGCTGGTGACACACCATGGTCGTTTATGGCTGGTGACACACCCTGGTCGTCTATGGCTGGTGACACGCCCTGGTAGCCTGTGGCTGGTGACGCACCATGGTCGTCTGTGGCTGGCGACACACCATGGTCGTAGGTGGCAGGTGACACACCATGGTCGTCTCTGGCTGATGACACACCATGGTCGTCTGTGGCTGGTGACACATCCTGGTAGTCTGTGGCTGGTGACACACCATGGTCGTCTGTGGTTGGTAACATACCATGGTCGTCTGTAGCTGGTGACACACCATGGTCGTCTGTGGCTGGAGACACACCATGGTCGTTTGTGGCTGGTGACACACCATGGTCGTCTGTGGCTGGCAACACACCATGGTCGTCTAAGGCTGGAGACACATCCTGGTAGTCTATGGCTGGTGACAAACCATGGTCGTCTGTGGCTGGTGACACACCATGGTCATCTGTGGCTGGCAACACACCATGGTCGTCTAAGGCTGGAGACACACCATGGTCGACTGTGGCTGGTGACACACACTGGTCAATGTTGGCTGGTAACACATCCTGCTTATCTGTGAGTGCTAACATGTCCCCGTCGTTTGTGGCTGGCGACATACCGAGGTCGTTCATGTCCAGTGACACTTCCAGGTCGTCTGTGGCTGGTGACAAATCGTGGTCCTCTGTTGCAGGCAACACACTCTGGTTCTCTGTGGTTGGTGTCACATCAAAATCATTTATGGCTGGTGAAACAGCCAGGTCATCTGTGGCTGGTAATACACCCAGGTCGTCTGTGACTAGTGATACACCCTGGTCGTCTGTGACTAGTGATACAGCCTGGTCGTCTGTGACTAGTGATACAGCCTGGTCGTCTGTGATTAGTGATATACCCTGATCGTCTGTGACTAGTGATACACCCTGGTCTTCTGTGACTAGTGACACAACCTGGTCGTCTGTGACTAGTGATACACCCTGGTCTTCTGTGCCTAGTGACACAACCTGGTCGTCTGTGACTACTGACATACCCTGGTCGTCTTTGGCTGATGAAACACCCTGACTGTCTGTGGATGTTGATAAATCCAGGTCGTGTGTGACTGCTGACACATCCTGGTCGTGTGTGACTGCTGACACATCTTGGTCGATTGTGGCTGCTGATACGTTTTGATCGTGTGTGACTGAAAACAAATCCAGGTCGTGAGTGGATTCTGGGACACCAGAGTAGTCTGTGGAAGGTGACACACCCAGGTGGTCTGGGGCTTCTGATACATCAAGATCGTCTGTGGTTGGAAATACAACAAGTTTGTCTGCAGCTGTAGACACACCGTGTTCGTCTGTGGTTGATGAAACACCCTGGTCGTCTGTGGCTGGTGACATACTCTGATCGTCTGTGGCTGGTGGCAGTCTCTGGCCGTCCGTGGCTCGTGATCCACCCAGGTCTTCTGTGAATGTTAAAACATCCAGGTCGTCTGTGGCTGATAACATACTCTGGTCGTCTTCCACAAGTAACATGATTATATCGTCTGTGGCTGGTGACATACCCTGGTCGACGGTGGCTGGTAACACATCCCGGTCGTCTGTCGCTGGTGACACACCCTGGTCGATGGTGGCTGGTAACACATACTGTTCAACTATGACTGCTGACATGTCCAGGTCGTTTGGAGTTGGTGACACATGAAAGTCGTTTATCTCAGGTGACACATACAGGTCGTCTGTGGGTGATGACAATCCCTGGTCGTACGTGACCACTGACACACCCTGGTTGTCTGAGGCTGGTGACATAAACTGGTCGTTTATGTCTGGTGACATATCCAGGTTGTCTATGACTGGTGACACATCTAGATCAGTGGCTGGTGATAGTTTCTGGTCGTCTGTGACCTCTAACACATCCTGGTCATCTGTGGCTGGTGCCACACCCAGATCGTCTGTGGCTGGTGAAAGAGCCAGGTCATCTGTGGCTCGTGATACGCTCAGGTCGTCTGTAAATAGTGACGCATCATGGTCGTCCGTGGCTGGTGACGCATTCTTGTCTTCTGTGGCTGGTGACTCAAGCAGGGTAACTGTGACTGTTAACACATCCAAAATGTCAGTGGTTGGTGACACACGCGGGTCGTCTGTATCTCCTACAACATCCAAGTCGTCTATTGTTAGTGTTACTCTCACGTCGTCTGTGGTTTTTGACACATTCAGGTCTTCTGTGGTTGATGGCACACCTAGGTTGTCTACGTCTGGTAACTCATCTAGGTCATCTGTGCCTGGTGACACAGACAGATTGTCTATGGCTGATGACACAACCAAGCCGTTTGTGGTTGGTGACATACCCTGATCGGCTGTGACTGGTGAAATCATCTGTTTTTTTGTGGCTGGTGACACACCCTGGTCGGCTGTGATTGGTGAAATCATCTGGTTGTTTGTGGCTGGTGACATACCCTGGTCGGCTGTGATTGGTGAAATCATCTGGTTGTTTGTGGCTGGTGACACACCCTGGTCGGCTGTGATTGGTAAAATCATCTGGTTGTTTGTGGCTGTTGACATTTGCAGGTCGTTTGTAGTTGGTGACACATAGTGCTTGCCTGTGGCTTGGGGAACAGTCTGGTCGTCTGTGACTGGTGACACATCCTTGACGTCTGTAGATGGTGAGACACCCCAGTAGTGTGTGCCTGGTGACTCGTTCTTGTCGTCTGTGACCTCTAACACATCCAGGTCGTCTGTAGATGGTGACATTCCAAGGTCATCCATGTCTGGTGACACATCTCGGTCGTCCGTGTTCGGTGACGCACCGTGCTTCTCCTTACCTGATGAAACATTCAGGTCGTCTACGGGTGGTATCACAACTAGGTCGTCTGTGGCTGGTGACACATCCAGTTCACATGCGGGTAGTGTTACAACTAGGTCGTTTGTGGGTGATGGCACATCCAGGTCACCTGTGGGTGATGGCACATCCAGGTCACCTGTGGGTGATGATACAAGCAGGTTGCCTCTGTCCCATGAGTCACCCTGGTCGTCTATGACTACTAACACACCCAGATGGCCCATGACTGGTGACACACCCTGGTAGTCTGTGACTGGTAACATACCTAGGTCGTGTGTGGCGGGTGATACACCCTGATTGTTTGTTACCCCTGTCACATGGAGGACATCTGTGGCTGGTGACACAGCCTGGTCATCTGTTTCTAGGGACACAGCCTGGTCATCTGTGGCTGGTGAGACAGCCTGGTCATCTGTGGCTGGTGACACAGCCTGGTCATCTGTGCCTAGGGACACAGCCTGGTCATCTGTGGCTGGTGAGACAGCCTGGTCATCTGTGGCTGGTGGCACAGTCTGGTCATCTGTGGCTGGTGACACAGCCTGATCGTCTGTGACTGCTGACACTACCTGGTCGTCTGCGGCTAGTGACACAGCCGGATCATATGTGGCTGGTGAGACAGTCTGATCATCTGTGGACGGTGACATAGCCTGATCATCTGTGGCTAGTGACACACCCTGGTCATCTGTGGCTGGTGACACAGCCTGATCATCTGTGGCTGGTGAGACAGTCTGGTTATCTGTGGATGGTGACACACCCTGATCATATGTGGCTGGTGAGACAGCCTGGTCATCTGTGGTTGGTAACACAGCCTGGTCATCTGTGGCTGGTGACACAGCTTGGTCATCTGTGGCTGGTGACACAGCCTGGTCATCTGTAGCTGGTGACACAGCCTGGTCATCTGTGGTTGGTGACACAGCCTGGTAATCTGTGGCTGGTGACACAGCCTGGTCATCTGTGGTTGGTGACACACCCTGGTCATCTGTTGTTGGTGACACACCCTGGTCATCTGTTGTTGGTGACACACTTTGGTCATCTGTGGATGGTGACACACCCAGGTCATCAGTGGCTGGTGACAGAGCCTGGTCGTCTTTGACAAACGACATAGTCTGGTCATCTGTGGCTAGTAACACACCATGGTCATCTATGGCTGGGGACACACCCGGATCATCTGTGGATGGTGACATAACCTTGTCATCTGTGGCTGGTGACACAGCCTGGTCATCTTTGACTAAGGACACAGCCTGGTCATTTATGGCTGATGACAATGCCTGGTAATCTGTGACTGCAGACACTACCTGGTCATCTGTGGCTGGTGACACAGCCAGATCATGTGTGAGTGGTGAGACAGCCTGGTCGTCTGTGACTGATGATACAGCCTGGTCATCTGTGGCTGATGACACGCCATGGTCATCTGTGGTGGGTGAAACACCATGGTCATCTGTGGCTGGTGACACACCAAGGTCATCTGTCGCTGGTGACACAGCCTGGTCATCTGTGACTGGTGACACAGCCTGGTCATCTGTGGTCGGTGACACACCATGGTAATCTGTGGCGGGTGACACACCATGGTCATCTATGATGGGTGAAATAAAATGGTCATCTGTGGTGGGTGAAACAACATAGTCATCTGTGCCTGGTGACAGACCCTGGTTATCTGTGCCTGGTGACACACCCTGGTCATCTGTGGTAGGTGACACACCATGGTCATCTGTGGTGGGCAACACGCTATGGTCATCTGTGGCTGGTGACACACTCTGGGTATCTGTGGATGGTGACACATCCTGGTCGTCTGTGACTGGTGACACACTATGGTAATCTGTGGCTGGTAACACACCAAGGTCATCTGTGGTTGGTGACAAATCATGGTCATCTGTTGCGGGTGACACACCATGGTCATCTGTGGCTGGTTGCACACCTTGGGTATCTGTGGATGGTGACACATTATGGTCATCTGTGGCTGGTGACACACCAAGGTCATCTGTGGCTGGTGACACACCATGGTCATCTATGATGGGTGAAATAACATGGTCATCTGTGGTGGGTGAAACAACATAGTCATATGTGGCTGGTGATACAGCCTGGTCATCTGTGGTTGGTGACACACCCTGGTCATCTGTGGCTGGTGACGCATCAAGGTCATCTGTTGCTGGTGACAAACCCTGGACATCTGTGCCTGGTGACACACCAAGGTCATCTGTGGCTGGTGACACACTCTGGTCATCTGTGGCTGGTGATACACCCAGGTCATCTGTGGATGGTGACACAGTCTGGTTATCTGTGGCTGGTGACACAGCCTGGTCATCTGTGGCTGGTGATACGCCCTGGTCATCTGTGGATGGTGACACAGCCTGGTCATCAGTGGATGGTGACACAGCCTGGTCATCTGTGGATGGTGACACAGCCTGGTCGTCTGTGGCTGGTGACACATCCTGGTCATCTGTGGCTGGTGACACACCCAGGTCAACTGTGGCTGGTGACAGAGCCTGGTCATCTTTGACAAACGACATAGTCTGGTCATCTGTGGCTAGTAGCACACCATGGTCCTCTGTGGCTGGGGACACAACCAGAACATATGTGGATGGTGACATAGCCTTATCATCTGTGGCTGGTGACACAGCCTGGTCATCTTTGACTAAGGACACAGCCTGGTCATCTATGGGTGATAGCAAAGCCTGGTTATCTGTGACTGCAGACACTACCTGGTCATCTGTAGCTGGTGACACAGACAGATTATGTGTGGGTGGTGAGACAGCCTGGTCATCTGTGCCTGGTGAGGCAGTCTGATCATCTGTGGCTAGTGGCAAAGCCTGATCATCTGTGGCTTGTGACGTAGCCTGGTCATCTGTGGCTGGTGACACACCATGGTCATCTATGGCTGTTGAGACACACTGGTTATCTGTGTCTAGGGACACAGGCTGGTCATCTGCGGCTAGGGACAGAGCCTGGTCATCTGTGACTAGTGACACAGCCTGGTCATCTGTGACTGGTGACACAGCCTGGTCATCTGTGGCTGGTGACACACCATGGTTATCTGTGGCGGGTGACACACCATGGTTATCTATGATGGGTGAAACAACATGGTCATCTGTGGTGGGTGAAACAACACGGTCATCTGTGGCCGGTGATGCAGCCTGGTCATGTGTGGCTGGTGACACACCATGGTCGTCTTTGGCTGGTGACACACCGTGGTCATCTTCGGATGGTGACAGAGCCTGGTTATCTGTGGCTGGTGACAGAGCCTGGTCCTCTGTGGCTGGTGACAGAGCCTGGTCATATGTGGCTGGTGACAGAGCCTGGTTATCTTTGACAAACGACACAGTCTGGTCATCTGTGGCTGATGACACACCATGATCAGCTGTGGCTGGGGACACACCCAGATCATCTGTGGATGGTGACACTGCCTGGTCATCTGTGGCTGGTGACACTGCCTGGTCATCTTTGACTAAGGACACAGCCTGGTCATTTATGGCTGATGACAATGCCTGGTAATCTGTGACTGCAGACACTACCTGGTCATCTGTGGCTGATGACACACCATGATCCTCTGTGGATGGTGACACAGCCTGGCCATCTGTGGTTGGTGAAACACCGTCATCAGTGACTGGGGGCACACCCGGATAATCTGTGGATGGTGACACAGCCTTGTCGTCTGTGGCTGGTGACACAGCCTGATCGTCTGTGACCGCAGACACTACCTGGTCGTCTGTGGCTAGTGACACAGCCTGATCATCTGTGGCTGGTGACACAGCCAGATCATCTGTGGGTAGTGAGACAGCCTGATCATCTGTGGCTGGTGACACAGCCTGGTCATCTTTGACTAAGGAAAAACTCTGGTCATCTGTGGCTGGTGACACAGCCTGATCGTCAGTGACTGCAGACACTTCCTGGTCGTCTGTGGCTAGTGACACAGCCTGATCATCTGTGGCTGGTGACACAGCCTGATCATCTGTGGCTGGTGAGTCAGCCTGGTCATCTGTGGCTGGTGACACAGCCTGGTCATCGGTGTCTAGGGACACAGCCTGGTCATCTGTGGCTAGGGACAGAGCCGGGTCCTCTGTGGCTGGTGAGACACACTGGTCACCTGTGTCTACGGACACACCCAGGTCATCTGTGGCTAGGGACACAGCCTGGTCATGTGTAACTGGTGACACAGCCTGGTCATCTGTGGTGGGTAACACACCATGGTCGTCTGTGGCTGGTGACACACCAAGGTCATCTGTGGCTGGTGACAAAGCCTGGTCATCTGTAGCTAGTGGCAAAGGCTGGTCATCTGTGGTTGTTGACTTACCCTGATCATCTGTGGCTGGTGGCACACCAAGGTCATCTGTGGCTGGTGACACACCCTGGTCATCTGTGCTTAGTGACACAGCCTGGTCATCTGTGGTTGATGACACAGCCTGGTCATCTGTGGCTGGTGACACACCCTGGGCATCTGTGGCTGGTGACACAGCATGGTCATCTGTGGTTGGTGAAACACCATGGTCATCTGTGGCTGGTAACACACCATGGTCATCTGTGGTGGACAACATACCATGGTTATCCGTGGCTGGTGACACACCCTGGGCATCTTTGGCTGGTAACACACTAATGTCATCTGTGGTTGGTGACACACCATGGTCATCTGTGGCGGGTGACACACCATGGTCATCTGTGGCTGGTGACACACCATGGTTATCTATGGATGGTGACACATCCTGGTCGTCTGTGGCTGGTGACACACCATGGTCATCTGTAGATGGTGACACATCTTGGTCATCTATGGTGGGAGAAACACCATGTTCATCTGTTTTGGGTGACACATCATGGTCATCTCTGGCGGATGACACACTAAGCTCATTTGTGGCTGGTGACACACCATAGTCATCTGTGGCGGATGACACACCATGGTCATATATGATGGGTGAAACAACATGGTCATCTGTGATGGGTGAAACAACATGGTCATCTGAGGAGAGTGACACATCATAGTCATCTCTTTCTGGTGACGCACCATGGTCATCTGTGGCGGGTGATACACAATGGTCATCTGTGGAGATTGACACACCATGGTCATCTGTGGCGGGTGACACACCATGGTCCTCTGTGGAAGGTGACACACCATGGTCATCTGTGGCTGCTGACACACCATGGTCATCTATGACGAATGATACACCATGGTCATCTGCGATGGGTGACACACCAAAGTCATCTGAGGAGGGTGACACACCATGGTCATCTGTTTCTGGTGTCAAACCATGGTTATCTGTGGCGAGTGACACACCATGGTCATCTGTGATGGGTGACGGACCATGGTCATCTGTGGCTGGTGACACACCATGGTCATCTGTGGCTGGTGACACACCATCATCTGTGGCGGGTAACACACTATGGTCATCTGTGGCAGGGGACACATCACTGTCATCTGTGGTTGGTGACACAAAATGGTGACCTGGTGTGGCTGACACATGATGGTCATCTGCGACAGGTGACAAACTATGGTCATCTGTGGCGGGTGACAAACCATGGTCATCTGTGATGGGTGACACACCAAGGTCATTTGTTGATGGTGGCACACCATGGTGATCTGTGGTGGGTGATAAACCATGGTCCTCTGTGGCTGGTGACACACCACGGTAATCTGTGGCGGATGACACACCACGGTTATATGTTGCGGGTGACAAACCATAGTCATATGTGGAGGGTGACACACCACGGTCACCTGTAGCGGGTGAAACACCAAGGCCATCTGCGGCTGGTGACACACCATGGTCATCTGTGGCGGATGACACACCATGGTCATATATGGCTGGTGACACACCATGGTGATCTGTGGAGGGTGATGTACCATGGTCATCTGTGGTGGTTGGCACACCATGGTCATCTGTGGCTGGTGACACACCTTCGTGATCTATGGTGAGTGACACACCATGGTCATATGTGGCGGGTGACAAACTATTGTGATCTGTGGCGGGTGACACACCATGGTGGTCTGTGGTGGGTGATGCACCATGGTCATCTGTGGCGGGTGATACACCATGGCCACATGTTGCGGTTGAAACACCACGATCATCTCTGGCAGATAACACACCATGGTCATCTTTGGCGGGTGACACACCATGGTAATCTGTGAAGGGTGACACACCATGGTCATCTGCGGCGGGTGATACACTATGGTCACCTGTGGTGGTTGACTCACCATGGTCATCTGTGGCTGGCGACACACCATGGTCATCTGTGGCGGGTGACTCATCATGGTCATCTGTGGAGGGTGACACACCATTGTCATCTGTGGCGGGTGACACACCATGGTCATCTGTGGCGGGTGACACACCATGGTGATCTGTGGCTGGTGACACACCATGGTCATTTGTGGCAGTTAGCACATCATGGTCATCTATGGTGGGTGACAAACCATGGATATCTGTAGAGTGTAACACACCATGATCATCTTTGGCTGGTGACACACCATGGTAATCTGTGATGGATGACACACCATGGTCATCTGTGGTGGGTGATACACCATGATCATCTGTGGCGGTTGACACATCATGGTCATCTGTGAAGGGTGACAAACCATGGTCATCTGCGGTGGGTGATACACTATGGTCATCTGTGGTGGTTGACACACCATGGTCATCTGTGGAGGGTGACACACCATTGTCATCTGTGGCGGGTGACATACCATGGTCATCTATGGCTGGTAGCACACCATGGTGATCTGTGGTGGGTGACACATCATGTTCATCTGTGTCGGGTGACACATCATGGTGATCTGTTGTGCGTGACACACCATTGTCATCTATGATGGGTGATACACTAGGGACATCTGTTGCTAGTGGCACACCATGCGGATCTGTTGTGGGTGACACACCATGGTCATCTATGACCAGTGACACGCCATGGTCATATGTGATGGGTGACACACCTTGGTCATATGTACAGGGTGACACACCACGGTCATCTGCAGCGTGTAGCACACCATAGTCATCTCTGGTGGGTGACACACCATGGTAATCTGTGAAGGGTGACACACCATGGTCATCTGTGGTGGGTGATACTTTATGGTCATCTGTGGCGGGTGACACACCATGGTCATATGCTGCGGGTGACACACCATGGTCATCTGTAGCGGGTAACACACCATGGTCATCTTTGGCGGGTGACACACCATGGTAATCTGTGAAGGGTGACACACCATGGTCATCTGCGGCGGATGATACACTATGGTCATCTGTGGTGGTTGACACACCATGGTCATCTGTGGCTGGCGACACACCATCGTCATATGTGGCGGGTGACACATTTTGGTCATCTGTGGAGGGTGACACACCACTATCATCTGTGGCGGATGACACACCATGGTCATCAGTGGCGGGTGATACACCATGGTGATCTGTGGCTGGTGACACATCATGGTCATATGTTGCGGGTGACACACCATGGTCATCTGTGGCGGGTGACTCATCATGGTCATCTGTGTTGGATGACAAACCATGGATATCTGTAGAGGGTAACACACCATGGTCATCTTTGGCGGGTGACACACCATGGTAATCTGTGAAGGGTGACACACTATGGTCATCTGCGGCGGTTGATAAACTATGGTCACCTGTGGTGGTTGACACACCACGGTTATCTGTGGCTTGTGACACACCATGGTCGTCTGTGGCGAGTGATACATCATGGTCACCTGTGACAGGTGACACACCATGGTGATCTGTGGTGGGTGACACACCATGGTCATATGTGGCGGGTGACTCACCATGGTCATCTGTGGTGGGTGATACACCATGGACATATGTTGCTGGTTGCACACCATGAGGATCTGTGGTGGGTGACACACCATGGTCATCTGTGGCGGGTGAAACGCCATGGTCATCTGTGGCCGGTGACACACCATGGTCATATATGGCGGGTGACACAACATGGTCATCTGTAGAGGGTGACACACCACGGTCATCCGCAGCGGGTAACACACCATGGTCATCTTTGGTGGGTGACACACCATGGTAATCTGTGAAGAGTAACACATCATGGTCATCTGTGGTGGGTGATACTTCATGGTCATCTGTGGCGGGTGATACACCATGGTCATCTGTAGCAGGTGATACACTATGGTCATCTGTGGCTGGTGACACACCATGGTCGTGTGTGGCGGGTGACACATCATGGTCATCTGTGGAGGGTGACACACCATTGTCATCTGTGGCTGGTGACACACCATGGTAATCTGTGGCGGGTGACACACCATGGTGATCTGTGTCTGGCGACACATCATTGTCATATGTTGCGGGTGACACATCACGGTCATCTGTGGCGGATGACACATTATGGTCATCTGTGGTGGGTGACGCACCATGGACATCTGTGGAGGGTGACACACTATGGTCATCTGTGGCGGGTTTCACATCATGGTCATCTGTGGTGGGTGACACACAATGGTCGTCTATTGCGGGAGACACACCATGGTCATCTTTGGCGAGTGACACACCTTGATCATCTGTGGCGGGTGGCACACCATGGAAATCTGTGAAAGGTGACACACCATGGTGATCTGTGGCAGGTGATACAATATGGTCATATGTTGCTGGTGACACACCATGGTCGTCTGTGGCGGGTGACACACCATGGCCATCAGTAGAAAGTAACACACCATGGTGATCTGCGGCTGGTGACACACCATGGTCATCTATGGCTTGTGACAAACAATGGTCATCTGTGGTGGGTGACACACAATGGTCATCTGATGCTGGCGGCACACCATGGTGATTTGTGGTGGGTGACACACCATGGTCATCTGTGGCCGGTAACACACCATGGTCATCTGTGGCGGGTGACACACCATGGTGATCTGTGGTGGTTGACACACCATGGTCATCTGTGGTGGGTGACACACCATGGTGATCTGTGGTGGTTGACACACCATGGTGATCTGTGGTGGGTGACACACCATGGTCATCTGTGGTGGGTGACACACCATGGTCATCTGTGGTGGGTGACACACCATGGTCATCTGTGGTGGTTGACACACCATGGTCATCTGTGGCAGGTAACACACCAAAGTAATCTGTGGCAGGTGACACACCATGGTCGTCTGTGGCGGGTGACACACCATGGTCATCGGTAGAGAGTGACACACCATGGTGATCTGTGGCTGGTGACACACCGTGGTCATCTATGGCTTGTGACAAACCATGGTCATCTGTGGTGGGTGACACACAATGGTCATCTGATGCTGGCGGCACACCGTGGTGATTTGTGGTGGATGACACATCATGGTCATCTGTAGCCGGTAATACACCATGGTCATCTGTTGCGGGTGACGCATCATGGTGATTTGTGGTGGGTGACACAGCATGTTCATCTGTTGCTGGTGGCACACCAAGGTCATATCTGGAGGGTGACACACCATGGACATCTGTGGCGGGTGACACACTATGGTTAGCTGTGGGGGTTGACACACCACGGTCATCTGTGGCGGGTGACACACCATGGTGATCTGTGGTGGGTGACACACCCTGGTCGTCTGTGGCGAGTGACACATCATGTTCGTCTGTGGAGTGTGACTCACCATGTTTATCTGTGGCTGGTGATACACCATGGTCATCTGTGGCTGGTGACACACCAAGGTCATCTGTGGCTGGTGACACACTAACGTCTTCTCTAGCGGGTGACACACCATGGACATCTGTGGTGGGTGACACACGATGTTCATCTGTGGCTGGTAACACACCAAGGTCATCTGTGGCGGGTGGCACACCAAGGTCACATGTGGCGGGTGACTCATCATGGTCATCTGTGGCGGGTGGTGCACCATGATCATCTGTGGAGGGTGACGCACCATGGTCATCTGTGGCTGGTGAGAAACCATGGCCATCTGTGGTGGGTGACACACCATGGCCATCTGCTGCGGGCGACACACCATGGTCATCTGTGCTGGGTAACATTCCATGGTCATCTGTGGCGGCTGACACACCATGGTCATCTGTGGCAGGTGACACACCATGGTCATCTATGGCGGGTGACACACCATGGTCATCTGTAGTGGTTGACACACCATGGTCATCTGTGAAAGGAGACAGCCCATGGTGATCTGTGACGGGTGACACACCATGGTCATTTGTTTCGGGTGACACACCATGGTCATCTGTGAAAGGTGACACACCATGGTGACCTGTGGCGGGTAACACACCATGGTCGTCTGTGGCGGGTGACACACAATGGTCGTCTGTGGCGGGTGACACACCATGGTCATCTGTGGTGAGTGACATACAATGGTCATCTGTGGCGAGTGACACACCATGGTCGTCTGTAGCGGGCAACACACCATGGGCATCTGTAGCGGGTGACACACAATGGTCATCTGTGGTGGGGGACACACCATGGTCATCCGTGGCTGGTGATAGATTATGGTCGTTTGTGTCTGGTGACACAGCCAGGTTCTCTGTGACTACTAACGCACTCAGATCGTCTGTGGCTGATGACAGACTATGGTCGTTTGTGTCAGGTGACACAGCCAGATTTTCTGTGACTACTAACGCACTCAGATCGTCTGTGGCTGGTGACAGACTATGGTCGTTTGTGTCTGGTGACACAGCCAGGTTTTCTGTGACTACTAACGCACTCAGATCGTCTGTGGCTGATGACAGACGATGGTCATTTGTGTCTGGTGACTCAGCCAGGTTTTCTGTGACTACTAACGCACTCAGATCGTCTGTGGCTGGTAACAGACGATAGTCGTTTGTGTCTGGTGACACAGCCAAGTTTTCTGTGACTACTAACGCACTCAGATCGTCTGTGGCTTGTGACAAACGATAGACGTTTGAGTCTGGTGACACAGCCAGGTTTTCTGTGACTACTAACGCACTCAGGTCGTCTGTGGCTGGTGACAGACTATGGTCGTTTGTGTCTGGTGACACAGTCAAGTTTTCTGTGACAACTAACGCACTCAGATCGTCTGTGACTGGTGACAGACGATGGTCGTTTGTGTCTGGTGACACAACCAGGTTTTCTCTGACTACTAACGCACTCAGATCGTCTGTGACTGGTGACAGACGATGGTCGTTTGTGTCTGGTGACACAACCAGGTTTTCTGTGACTACTAACGCACTCAGATCGTCTGTGGCTGGTGACAGACGATAGTCGTTTGTGTCTGGTGACACAGCCAGGTTTTCTGTGACTACTAACGCACTCAGATCGTCTGTGGCTGGTGGCAGACGATAGTCGTTTGTGTCGGGTGACACAGCCAGGTTTTCTGTGACAACTAACGCACTCAGATCGTCTGTGGTTGGTGACAGACTATGGTCGTTTGTGTCTGGTGACACTATCAGGTTTTCTGTGACTACTAACGCACTCAGATCGTCTGTGGCTGGTGACAGACCATGGTCGTTTGTATCTGGTGACACTGTCAGGTTTTCTGTGACTACTAACGCACTCATATCGTCTGTGGCTGGTGACAGACTATGGTCGTTTGTATCTGGTGACACTGCCAGGTTTTCTGTGACTACTAACGCACTCAGATAGTCTGTGGCTGGTGACAAACGATAGTCGTTTGTGTCTGGTGATACAGCCAAGTTTTCTGTGACTACTAACGCACTCAGATCGTCTGTGGCTAGTGAAGGACTATGGTCGTTTGTGTCTGGTGACACAGCCAGGTTTTCTGTGACTACTAACGCACTCAGATCGTCTGTAGCTGGTGACAGACTATGGTCGTTTGTGTCTGGTGACACAGCCAGGTTTTCTTTGACAACTAACGCACTCAGATCGTCTGTGGCTAGTGACAGACGACAGTCGTTTGTGTCTGGTGACACAACCAGGTTTTCTGTGACTACTAACGCACTCAGATCGTCTGTGGTTGGTGAAAGACTATGGTCGTTTCTGGCTTGTAACACACCTTGGTCGTCCGTGACTCTCAATACATCCAGGTCGTCAGTGGTCGCTACCAAATCACGTTCGTCTATGGCTTTCCAGACACTGTGGTTGTCTATGGACAGCGACAGACGCTGGTGGAGTGCTGATACTAACGTACCCAAGTTGTCTGTGGCTGCTGGTGAACCCTGGTCATCTCTGGCTAGTGACACGTTCTGGTTGCCTCTATTTGCTGATACATACTGGCCGTCTGTGACTTCTAATTCATTTTGTCCTTCTGTGGCTGCTGACATACTTTGTTTGTCTGTGGCAGCAGACACTCTCTGACTGTGGGTAGCTTCTGACACATTCTGGTCATCTGTGACTGCCAACATAGCTAGGTCTTCTGTGGCTGGTGACACATCATGGATGTTTGTGGCTAATGACAAACCCTTGTCGCCTGTGGCCGTTGACACACCCAGTTCGTCTGTGGTTTGTGATACACCAAACTCATCTGCGGCTGGTGGCATACCCAGGTCATCTGTGGCTACGGGCATAGTAAGGTAATCTATAGCTAGTGATATATCGAAGTCGTCTGTGGCTGGTGACACACCCACGTCATCTGTGGCTAGTGACACATCAAGATCTTCTGTGGCTGTCGACAAACCCAGGTCGACTGTGGCTGGTAACACACCCAGGTCATCTGTGGCTAGTGACACACTAAAGTCTTCTGTGGCTGGTGACACAGCCAGGTCGACTGTGGCTGGCGACAGACCCAAGTCGTCTGTGGTTGGTGACGCATCCAGGTTGTCTGTGGTTGGTGACACATCCTGGCTATCTGTGGCTGCTACCAAACCATGTTCGTCTGTGGCTGTGGAGACATTCTGGTTATCTGTGTATGCCGACACACACTCGTGTACTGTGGCTGATGAAACACCCAACTCATCTGTGGCTAATGATGAATCCTGATCATCTCTGACCAGTAATGCATCCTGGTTATCTCTCTCCGTTGACACACACTGGCTGTCTGTAAATTCAAAGGCTACTGATATGTCCTGTCTATCTTTGGCAACGGGCACTTCCTGGTCATCTGTGGATAATGACGTGTCCTGACTGGGGATGGTTCCTAGCACAACCTGGACGTATGTGACTGCTAACACAGCCAGGTCGTCTGTGGCTGATGACAATCCCAGGTCGTTTAGAGACATCGATATTTCCAAGTCGTCTGTGGCTGGTGACACATCCTCTTCATATGTGGTCGGCGGCACATCCTGGTCGTCTCTGGTCGGTAACATATCCTGGTCGTCTGTGAATGTTAATAACTCCAGGTCGTTTGTGGCTGGTTTCAAAACTAGATCGTCAGTGGTTCGTGACCCAAACTGGTAGTCTGTGACTGCTAAGACATCTAGGTCTTCTGTGACTGTTGACAAAACCTGGTCGTCTGTGGTCAGTGATACACCTTGGTCTTTCTTGACTACTGTATGGTAGTCTGTGACTAGTGGCATAGTCTGGTCGTCTGTGGCTGGTAGTACTTCATGGCAGTCTGTGACTGGTGATACTTCATGATAGTCTGTGACTAGTGGCACAGCCTGGACGTCTGTTGCTGGTGATACTTCATGGTAGTCTGTGACTAGTGGCATAGTCTGGTCGTGTGTGGCTGGTGTTACTTTATGGTAGTCTGTGACTAGTAGCATAGTCTGGTCGTCTGTGGCTGGTGTTACTTCATGGTAGTCTGTGACTAGTGGCATAGTCTGGTCGTTTGTGGCTGACGATACTTCATGGTAGTCTGTGATTAGTGGCATAGTCTGGTCGTCTGTGGCTGGCGATACTTCATGGTAGTCTGTGATTAGTGGCATGGTCTGGTCGTCTGTGGTTGTTAGTACTCCATCGTAGTCTGCGACTAGTGGCACAGCCTGGTCGTCTGTGGCTGGTGATACTTCACGGTAGTCTATATTTCGTGGCACAGCCTGGTTGTCTGCGTATGGTGACATATCTTGGTCGTCTGTTCCTGGGGCTATACATCCTTTTTTTGCGGATAGTGACACATGCTGGTCTTCTGTGGCTGGTGATACACCCAGGCCGTCTATGTCTGGTGACACATTCAGGTCGTCTGAGACTGCTAACACATCTGGGTCGTCTGTGGTTGGTGATAATCCGAGATAGTTTAAAATTGGTGACAAATCCAGGTCTTTTGTGGCTGGTGATATAACCTGGTTGTCTGTGGTCTGAGACACACCTTGACCGTCTGTAGCCGATGATACACCCTGGTCGTCTGTGGCCGGTAATACACTTTGGCCATCTGTTGTCGATAGCACATACTGGTCGTCTGTGGTAGGTGACATATTCTGATCAACTGTGAATGCTAACAAATCCAGGTCGTCTGTGGCTCGTAACAAACCCTGATCGTCAGTGGCTAGCGATACACCCAGGTCGTCTATGGCTAGTGACACACTCTGGTCATTCGTGGCTGTTGACACATCCAGGTCGTCTGTGGCTGGTGACATACCGAGGCCATCTGTGGCTCGTGGCACAACCTGGTCGTTTATCGCTGGTGACACACTCTCGTCGTCTGTGGCTGGTGATACACCCTGGTCGTTCTTGGCTGGTGACACCTCCTGGTTGTTTGTAGCTGGTGATACGCCTTGGTCGTCTATGGCTGGTGGCATACCTTGGTCGTGTGTGTCCGTTAACATACCCAGGTCGTCTGCGATTGGTAACGTATCCTGGTCAGCTAGTGACACACCATGGTCGTCTATGGCTGGTGACACACCATGGTCGTCGATGGCTGGTAACACACCATGGTCGTCGATGGCTGGTAACACACCATGGTCGTCGATGGCTGGTGACACACCATGGTCGTCGGCGGCTGGTGACACACCATGGTCGTCTATGGCTGGTAACACACCATGGTCGTCGATGGCTGGTAACACACCATGGTCATCTATGGCAGGTAACACATCATGGTCGTCTATGACTGGTGACACACAATGGTCGTCGATGGCTGGTAACACACCATGGTCATCGATGGCTGGTAACACACCATGGTCGTCTATGGCTGGTGACACACCATGGTCGTCGATGGCTAGTAACACATCATGGTCGTCTATGACTGGTAACACACCGTGGTCGTCTAAGACTGGTGACACACCATGGTCGTCGATGGCTGGTAACACACCATGGTCGTCTATGGCTGGTGACACACCATGGTCGTCGATGGCTAGTAACACATCATG
>JAYMFT010055560.1:0-15097 GCA_038088735.1 Panulirus argus | reverse complement strand
GGAAGTATTCTTTCTCCCCTCTCCCCTGGGATAATATATATATATATATATATATATATATATATATATATATATATGCACACACACCATCCTAGGCTAATAACGCGCCTAACAACAGGTTCCGAGGGGAGGGTGAACAATTGGGTTGGTTGTGGGCCGACTGCCGCGCATGGGACTCAAAACCGGATGTGTCCGCACATGAATCATTGTCAGCGAACGACGCTAACCATTTCACCACGGAAGCTCGTGCGTGTGTGTGTGTGTGTGTGTGTGTGTGTGCGTGTTTGTGAGCGGTTACTCTACCACAAGGGCGTAATGGCACAGGGCCAAGTGGCTCCTGGCCAGTTCGACGCGGGCCAAGCAAGTCCCGGGCCAGGCGGCGCGAGGCGGGCTGCCGTGTGAACTGGCAGCCACAACTCGTGACAGCGGTCTGCTGGCGCGGGTGCCAGCAGTCTCGTCATGAGACACGCGCTGCCCATCATACTTTACTGGCTATTCCAGGTATTGACTCCCCCGGGGTCGTCACACCCTCACATCTGAGTGAGTCTCCTCCTCCAAAAATAACTCGAATATTTTCTCCGAATGGTTCACTCACGCCACACTCTGTACCTTCCACACATAATGTAAACTACAGATTTTCCCTCCCGGTGCCGCCCTCGTCTTTTATCTCCTCTCCTTCACGCTACTTCACTGTGACCTGCCTACAGTTTCTGATCCTTTAAAACAATGCTGAAGTATACACGCGTTCCACTGTGACCGCTTCAATTACCCCAAATGGAAGACGTGAGTCCAGCTGCCATTCTGGCTGTGCTGCAGTCACATCTCTGTCAAGTGTCGCTTCCGTCCTCCTTCCCCAGCCCAACATTACGAAACTGATCACGACAAGTTTCCGAGCGCGAAGCAGTTCATATCATCTTCCACATACTTGATGTGGCAGTTTACAACGCCCCCATACTTAATGCGGCAGTTTACAACACCTCCATACTTGATATGGCAGTTTACAACACCCCATACTTGATGTGGCAGTTTACAACACCTCCATACCTGATATGGCAGTTCACAACGCCCCCGTACTTCATGTGACAGTTTACAACGCCCCCGTACTTAATGTGGCATTTTACAACACCCCATACTTGATGTGGCAGTTTACAACACCCCAGTAATTCATGCGGCAGTTTACAACACCCCAGTAATTCATGTGGCAGTTTACAACACCTCCATACTTGATGGGGCAGTTTTCAACACCCCCGTACTCAATGTGGCAGTTTACAACACCCCATACTTGAAGTGGTAGTTTACAAAGCCCCCTACTTAATGTGGCAGTTTACAACACCCCATACTTGAAGTGGCAGTTTACCAAGCCCCCATACTTAATGTGGCAGTTTACAACACCTCATACTTGATGTGGCAGTTTACAACGCCCCCGTACTTAATGTGGCAGTTTACAACACCCCATACTTGATGTGGCAGTTTACAACGCCCCCGTACTTAATGTGGCAGTTTACAACACCCCATACTTGACGTGGCAGTTTACAACGCCCCCGTACTTAATGTTGCAGTTTACAACACCCATACTTAATGTGGCAGTTTACAACGCTCCCGTATTTAATGTGGCAGTTTACAACACCCCCGTACTTAATGTGGTAGTTTACAGCACCTCATACTTGTTGTGGCAGTTTACAACGCCCTCGTACTTAATGTGGCAGTTTACAACACCTCTATACTTAATGTGGCAGTTTACAACGCCCCCGTACTTAATGTGGAAACCTTAAACAGCCCCTTTACCTTTACGTATGTGATGCTTCAGTTTACACAAACCTATCGCACTTTATTACTGTTTACATGTGAATAAATTCAGTTTCTACTTAGATCAACTGGAGACCGCTTTTCTTAGTACATTTCCAAGATACAAGTGATCTAAGACATAGCACAGTATCTCCTGTACAGGAATGGAGGACCAGTGATATCTTTATGAATATTAGCTATTTCCAAAAGCTGGCCACGAAGAGCATACGGGAGATGAGAGACTAGCGACGAAGATATAGGGTCGCAGTTCTGAAGGTACGCACGGGAGAAGTTACAAAGGTGAATGGCGGAGCACGTGACAGATGAGAGGGTGACTGAATACCTGTGGGCTGGAGATTCTACAGAAATATACTTAAGACGTTTGTTACAGAGGGAATGTGTGTGTGTGTGTGTGTCAGTTGACGCATAACTCACGAGAAAAGTCTGCCATAGTTAATGAACTCCATAAACTGAAAGAACATAACACTGCTCTTCGTGGAAACAGAATTCACCCTTGAGAAAACAGGGATCAGTGTCCTCTGACGGTGTGTTACGCGTGAGTCAGCCCTGTACACGGAGGTGACACATGATTCTTTGGCCTCACCCACAGGAGGGGAACAGCCACAGCCTGTGAACCAATGTTGATGAGACGGTGGTCTCCACTGATGCACCTGGCAAGTCAACCTCGGTGAGGCCGCCGCCGCTGAGCGTCTAAATATCTCTTGACAATGTCTGAGGCTACGGCGGGTTTCCTGCCAACAGATGAACTTCTTGCCTGAGGCTTCCTGTATCGTATATGATATACTCCCATACCTGAGGCTTCCTGTAACTACATACCGGCCTTTCTCTTAGTGCTACTTCAGTCACCAACAAGATCATTAATCACAGAATGACTGAGTCAGACAGAACAAGCAACTTGAACTTTCATATATAATATTAAGACTTTTCTCCAACAAATTATATCAGCTGTTCCCATCACGTGCACTATTCTCCGAGATCTTCTCTCAATGTCGAAAGATTTTTTTCTTTTCTTTTCATTTTACTCCTACCTCGAGTCCAAGCTTCGAATTGTTCATTGGAAAGATATAACTCCTTGTTTGAGAGTCACATGATGGAGGCACCACCTGTTGAATGGCATCTCATGCTACGGTCTCGGGGTCTCGTGACAAGAGCCAAGACGGCCGGCCCCCACTGGCAGCTCCGCCCTCCTCCCACATCCACATATATAAACCCGAGCACGTCAGGACACCTGCCAGTGCAGACCAGACCGACGGAGGCACAGAGGGAGCTCTACCTAACACATACACACACACACACACACACACACACACACACACACACACGCCCTGGCAATAGGCTCAAAGGAAACCAACAGGATCTGCTGTGATTCACCGAGTAGCTGATGAAAGGTAGATATGATCTACTTACCACAATTACCTTAGTATCACACGTGACTAACCAGAATATCAGCCACAACTTTCGTTGCAGTTTACCTGAAGGAGGATGGCGCCCAGCCTGGCTGTAGCCCCAGAGGTCCTGGCCACAACATCGCCGACCGTCCTTGCTGCACGTCTGGATCGCAACATCCCAGGCAGGAGCCACGCCCCTTCTGAGTACACCCTGGGTCAGGGGTCATGGGTCACCTACCAGCTACGAGGTCATATCTCGGGATTCCTGCGCAGTGTTGCCTGCCGGTAGCAACAGGCAAATCGTGGCGGCGGGCAGGGACAGTGTCGAAAGGCGTTGGAGGGCTTGCCTGGTCTTCGCTCATATCGTCGCTTCGCCCACGTCTCCACCGGTCTATGGTGACCCGTCCAACACCCAAGACGCCCGCAGCCTCCACACGACACTCTCACCTGACACCCAGGCTCGGGTTCAGCTCCCCCACCACTCCTGACCTCCTGCTGACACAGTGAATGGCTGGCTGTGCTCCAGAGGATTCACACCCGGCCCTCACACTGGAATATCTCTCCTCTGTGCTCCAAGAGTTTCCGAGATCTAGTGATGACAATAGCGCAGAACTAAATCATACGTTCTTCGTCCAAATTCATGCTTGAGTATGTTACGAGAGGAAGTTAGAAGTGAGCGGTTCATGCTAAGCAGTGTGCTATCCATTAGCAAGGAAAGTGTCAGTTGTAACAAGTGTCTTGTGCCGTTTCGTCATGATGAAGTAGTTGTTAGGTTCTCTAGCGCAGATGTTGTGAACAACTAACGAACCTCGTAGTGTACTCCTGTAGTGTCGTTCATTCATAGATACAGCCTGACCCTCCTTCACCTCCTCGATGACCAACATCTTTTAATGGTTTTTTGGCAAAAGCAAAACATCAGCTTAACGTAAAGAAATATCTTCGTCCACCTGTAAATCATCATTCCAAAAGAAAATGGGTCAACTTTGTTGAATGAATTAGCAGATACTTAACCCTCAATTGCGGACATTTGAAAATTTCTTGGAAATTATTTAGCATCCCAATTGTCACAATTAAGAAAATGGTACAATGCCGCATCCGGCCTAACAGTCAATGCAGGAGGAACAGTGTCCATTTGTGGCGACAATTTGGATTGTTTACTCCAGTCTTAGAATATAAGGTGTGTGTAGGAAGGAAAGAACAAAAAAAAAAAAAAGCATTCTCCCTGAGCCCGATTTAGTGTAAAGACATTGGACCTGGAGAGAAGCGCTAAAAAATACAAAGTTCATCCAAGCAAAAGCGTGTGACGGAATGTTCCCCAGTGTCTGGGTTTTCAGAGTCCCAATTTCCAGGCACCCTGGACGAGACCGCAACGCTTTGTCGCCCAGGGTCCCGATAATAATCGCCCCGGGTCACCAGTGGCGTACAGGACTGCACCTCCGGCCTATAGGACGCCCAAGAGCGGCACTAGTGTGTCATGTGAGCTGTCTGCGTGGCGACCCAGCGAGGCTGACGCCTCCCGGGTCGCCAGGCTGCCCCACTGACAGCCTCCTGCAGTCCTGCACCCCACCCGCGCCAGCCAGCTCCCTGACGGGTTGGATCATTAACACATCTGCTGCCACCTGACCGATCAGAGAACTCCCTGGCTGCCTGGAGCAAATGCTGCCATCCTATTGGTTTCTAACGTGCCACCTGAACCAAAAGGAGGCGCACTTGCCCCCCTCCTGTCCGGGGTGATGCGTGTGTCTAGGAATGTTACCTTGCCCATTGTGAGGTCATAAAATATAAAATTTCCTCCCTCGTATCTTTCTTCTCTAATCGACTGCAACAAACAATCAGTAAACGTCCTCAGACGACAAAGAAAACAAATAAACACACCAAAGTTGTTACAGACACTAATGTGATGTGGTGAGTGAACAACCACACAGATGACTGTTGTCAGGCAGTGCTATACTGCACTGCTGTAACACAGGGCTGTATGCACTGGTGTTCCACAGGGCTCTACTGCACTGCTGTGCCATAGGGCTGTACTGCACTGCTGTACTACAAAGCTGTACTACAATGCTGTAACACAGGGCTGTACTTCACTGCTGTAACACAGGGCTGTACTGCACTGTTGTACCACAGGGCTCTACTGCAATGCTGTGCCACAGGGCTGTACTGCACTGCTGTACTACAAAACTGTACTACACTGCTGTAACACAGGGCTGTACTGCACTGGTGTACCACAGGGCTGTACTGCACTGCTGTGCCATAGGGCTGTACTGCACTGCTGTACTACAAAGCTGTACTACACTGCTGTAACACATGGCTGTATTGCACTGCTGTAACACAGGGCTGTACTGCACTGGTGTACCACAGGGCTCTACTGCACTGCTTTGCCACAGGGCTGTACTGCACTGCTGTACTGCAAAGCTGTACTACACTGCTGTAACACAGGGCTGTACTGCACTGCTGTAACACATGGCTGTACTGCAATGCTGTAACACAGGGCTGTACTGCACTGCTGTAACAAAGGACTGTATTGCACTGCTGTAACACATGGCTGTACTGCACTGCTGTACCACATGGCTTTACTGCACTGCTGTACCATAGGGCTGTACAGCACTGCTGTACTACAAAGCTGTACTGCACTGCTGTAACACAGGGCTGAACTGCAATGCTGGACCATAGGGCTGTACTGCACTGCTGTACCATAGGGTTGCACTGCACTGCTGTACTACAAAGCTGTACTGTACTGTTGTAACACAGGGCTGTACTGCACTGCTGTAACACAAGGCTGTACTGCAATGGTGTAACACAGGGCTGTACTGCACTGCTGTAACACAGGACTGTACTGCACTACTGTAACACATGGCTGTACTGCACTGCTGTACCATAGGGCTGTACCGTACTGCTGTATCACGAGGCTATAGTACAATGCTGTAATACAGGGCTGTACTACAATGCTGTAACACAGGGCTGAACTCCCCTGCTGTACCACAGGGCTGTGCTACAGTGCTGTACCACAGGGCTGTACTGCACTGCTGTACCACAGGGCTGTACTGCAATGCTGTACCACATGGCTGTAGTGCACTGCTGTACCATAGGGCTGTACTGTACTGCTGTATCACGTGGCTGTACTGCAATGCTGTAATACAGGGCTGTACTGCACTGCTGTACTACAAATCTGTACTCCACTGCTGTACCGTATTGCTGTACTGCACTGCTGTAACACAGGACTGTACTGCAATGCTGTACCACATGGCTGTACTGCACTGTTGTACCATAGGGCTGTACTGCACTGCTGTACCACATGGCTGGAGTGCAATGCTGTGCCACAGGGCTGTACTGTGCTGCTGAAATACAGGGCTGTACTGCACTGCTGCACCACAGGGTTGTACTGCACTGCTGTACCATAGGGCTGTACTGCACAGATGTACCACAGGGCTGTACTGTGCTGCTGAAATACAGTGCTGTACTGCACTGCTATAACGCAGGTCTATACTGTACTGCTGTACCATAGGGCTGTACTGCACTGCTGTACTACAGAGCTGTTCTGCACTGCTGTACCACAGGGCTGTACTGTGCTGCTGAAATACAGTGCTGTACTGCATTGCTGTAACTCAGGGTTGTGCTGCACTGCTGTAACGCGGGGTTGTACTGCACTGCTGTACCACAGGGCTGTACTACAATACTGAACCACATAGCTGTACTGCACTACTGTAACACAGAACTGTACTGCAGTGCTGTACCTCAGGGTTGTACTACACTGCTGTAACACAGGGCTCTACTGCACTGCTGCCACAGGGTTGTTTTGCAATGCTGTAACACAGTGCTGCACTGCTCTACAGTAACACAGGGCTGTACTGCACTGCTGTAACACAGAACTGTACTGCAGCGCTTTACCACAGGGCTGTACTACACTGCTTTAACACAGGGCTGTACAAGCACTGGTGTATCACAGGGCTGTGCTGCGCTGCTGTAACAGAGTACTGCACTGCACTACTATAAGACAGGGCTGTGCTGCAAAGCTGTGCCACAGGGCTGTACTGCACTACTGTAACACAGGGCTGTACTGCACTGCTTTAACACAGGGCTGTACTACACTACAGTAACGTAGGCCAGTACTGCACTGCTGTAACACAGTGCTGTACTGCCCTACTGTAGCACAGGGCTGTACTGCACTACTGTAACACAGGGCTGTACTGCAATGCTGTACCACAGGGCTGTACTGCAATGCTGTAACACAGGGCTGTACTGCACTACTGTAACACAGGGCTGTACTCCATCACTGTAACACAGGGCTGCACTGCAATGCTGTACCACATGGCTGTACTCCACTGTTGTAACACAGGACTGTGCTGCACTGCTGTAACACAGGTATGTACTGCACTGCTGTAACACAAGGCTGTACTGCACTACTATAACACAGGGCTGTACTGCGCTGCTGTAGCACAGGCTATTCTGCAATGTTGCAACACAGGGCTGTACAGCATTGATGTAACACAGCGCTGTAATGCAGTACTGTAACACAGGGCTGTACTGCACTGCTGTAACACAGGGTTGTACTGCACTGCTGTAACACAGGGTTGTACAGCACTGATGTAACACAGGACTGTACAGCACTGCTGTGACACAGAACTGTACTGCACTGCTGTAACATAGGTATGTACTGTACTGCTGTAACATAGTGCAGTACCACACTGCTGTACTACAAAGCTATACTGCACTGCTGTATTACGGGGCTGTACTGCAATGCTGTAACTGACGGCTGTACTGCAATGCTGTAACACAGAGCTGTAGTGCACTGTTTAACAGAGAGTTGCGCTGCACTGTTGTAATATAGGGCTGTATTCCAATGCTGCATCAAAGAGCTGCACAGCAATGCTGTAACAGAGGAATGTACTGCACTGCTGTAACACAGGGCTGCATTGCACTGCTGCAACACAGGGCTGTACTGCAATGCTGTAACAGAGAGTTTTGCTGTAGTGCTGTAACACAGGCCTTTATTTCACTGCTGTAACCAGGGCTGCACTTCAATGCCACAACACAGGGCTGTACCGCACTGTGCTAACATAAGGCTGTACTGCACTGATGTAACACAGGACTATGCAGCTCTCCTGTAAAACAACTGAACTATATTGCCGTAAGACAGGGCTGTAAAGCACTGCTGTAGCACAGGGCTGTACTGCACTGCTGTAACACGGAGCTCTACTGCACCGCTGTAACGCAGCTGAATTGCACGGCTGTAACAGAGGGATGTGCTGCACTGCTGTAACACAGAACTGTGTTGCACTGTTGTAACATATGGTTGTACTTCACTGCTAAAACACAAGGCTGCATTGCACTGCTGTAACAAAGGGCTGTACTACACTGCTGTGACACAGGGCTGTACTGCATTGCTGTAACACAGGGCTGTGCTGCATTCTTGTACGACAGGGCTGCACTGTACTGCTGTAAAACAGGGTTGTGCTGCTGTAATACAGGGCTAAACTACATTGCCGTAACACAGTGCTGTAGTCCATTGTTGTGTTACTGGGTTGTACTGCAGTGTTGTAATACAGAGCTCTACTGCAATGCTGTAACACAGGGCTGTAATGCAATGCTGTAACACAGGGCTGTACTGCAGTGCTGTAACATAGGGCTGTACTGCACTGCTGTAACACAGGGTTGCACAGCACTGCTGTAACGTACGGCTGTACTACACTGCTGCAAAACAGGGCTATACTGCACTGTTGTAACACAGGGTTGTACTGCACTTCTATAGCATAGTGCTATACTGCATTGCTGTAAAACAAGGCTGTGCTGCTGTATTGCATACCGTAACACAGGGCTGTGCAATTGTACTGCACTGCTTTAACACAGGAGTATACTGCCCTGTTATAACACAGGGCTGTGCTACTCTACGGCACTGCAATACTAAGCCCGTGTATAGCACTGCTGTGCTACTGTTTGCCACCGTTGTACTACAGTGCTGTCTTGTTATATGGCAGTACCGTGCTGCTCTATGGCAATGCTGTAATGCAGCGATGTGCTGCTGTATGGCACTGCTGTTCTGTACTGCACTGCTACGCTGCTATATGGCAGCGCTGTACTGTAATGTAATGCTACTGTACGGTACTGTTGTAGTGCAGTTCCGTGATCCTGCATGGCACTGCTCTGCTGCTGTACGGCACTGCTGTGCTTCAGTGTTGTGCTGTTGCTCGGTACGGCTGTACCGCATTCCTGTGTTGCTGTGCCACATTGCTGTGTGACAATGTTGTGCAGCTGTACGGCATTGCTGTGCGGAATTACTTTGGTACTGTATGGCACTCCTTTGCTGCTGTACAACAGTGCTGTGTCCTGATACTGCTTTGATGTGCTGCGTAGAGCGCTATCCTGGTCCTGTATGGTACTGCTGTGATGCTGCACGGAAATGCTGTGTAATCTGTTGTACGGCACTGCTGTTTTGCCTTCTGCTGTAAGGCACTGCTTTAATGCTGTGTTGTGGTACTATTGTAGGGCCCAGTTGAGTTGCTGGACAGAACTGCAGTGATGCTGTGCTCCTTTACAACACTACTGTGTTCTAGTACGACTTCCGTACTATAGTGTAATGCTCCTGTACGGCACTGCTGTCGTGCTGTTCTGTAGAGTTGTGCTGTTGAACGACACTGGTGTGTTGATTTACCGTAATGCTGTGGTTCTGTACTGTAGTGCTGTATTCTTGTGCTGTATTCCTGTACGGCACTACTGTGCTGTAGTCCGGCGCTTTGTGCTACTGTAAGGTACTGCCCTATTCCTTTGCGGTACTGCTGTGATGCTGCATGGAACTACTATGCAACCTTCTATCCGCACATGTGTGTTGCCTTGGGCTGTGCGACACTTGTGCTTCTGCGCCCCCGTGTGGCTCTGATCTGCTCCTGTGTGGCATTGCTGGGCTGCTGTTTGCAACAAGTGTTGCTGTGTGAGTGCAGGTATTTCTAACACTGTTCTTGTATGGCAACAGACATTAATGCAGCAGTAACCTGCCTGGTTCTATGGTTATCGTGTCACAGTGAAACAAAACCTGAAAAATATTTGTATCCCCAGAAGCAATGTCTTCTGAAAAGCTGTCCTTGTCTGTATCTACAGTGCACCAAGGATACATGACACTCATCACAGTCTTTCCCTGTCCTTCAGGAATTGCCATGATGATGTATGGTCGGTGGCAGTACTCAGGACTACCGATCGACCTGCAGATATTATCGCTCGTGTGGATGTGTTGGTAGACCATCATGACCACACCTGGCAAGCGTAGGTCTGTCATTATAGGTCATCTCGCCTCACTGTACCCCAGCAAGAGGGAGGATCTATTCCGTCTTGAAGCTGAATCAGACTCCACCCTCTGAGCCCACCAAAGACACGTGATGGCAAATGATTACCACCAAGAATTACAGACTAGAATTGTAAATTATCAGTCTGTTAAATAATCACATCAAGTTTATAATGCAAACGCTCTTGTTATATGCCAGTTCACTTTGCAACAGAAGGACCTTATATTGCAACTTGAAATTATTTTTCCTAACCAAACGAATACAATTTTTCTGCAACTGAGGTAGCAAAGTTGATGAAAGATCGACCTTTGCCCTACCAGCCTGACTTATTGACCTTCAGTAGATCATTGGCAGAACAACTTTAACTAAGCAGCTAGCCATTCTGTGGCTGATCTGTGCTAGTTGCGGTCTTCTGTGCCATCATCCGCAGAATGGGTTGGAGTACACAGTAAATTCGCCGCTTTTATGGCGAATATCAAATAATCCTCCAGAGCTGGACGCGGAACGCTCCGTTCCTTCATGCTGACGAGCGTTACAAGCCCCTCCCTGCCGCTTCGTAGAGCGTAAGTATATCCTGCTGAGTAATCCTAAAACAATACTTATACCTTCACAGGTTTTCCCGCTCCTCGTTACCTCTGCCAATAGTTTCCGTAACCCTTAGTTTCCGTCCCTCAAGACTATTTTCATTCATCATGATTATATGTAATAAAGCATTTTTCTTTTCTTATCCTAGACTGAATTCTCTGAGAATCTAACGACTCACAAGATCGTGTCAGGTTTTGGATCACAAGACGTCCGTTTCAAGAGGCGTCTATTGGCAAAGACGGTGTCAGAAATGGACGAGCCGCCATCACATTCTCCAGCACTTCAGCTGGGTTTGTTACTCCCAGCTCAGATCACACATTACTCACACCGTGAGCTCAGTGTCGCTTCAATATCTGGCTATTATCCTTCTTCTTCACCCGACATACGTTCGTTTCCTTTTCATTGATTGTCTTATGATCTGTGTGCAGCCGCTCCTGCCTTACTTTGCTTCGGTTATCGCACATTTTCTTTAGATTTACTACATCTTGTGCCACGATATTTTTCCCCGCACTTTCAACTGGATATCATTCTTGAAGGATATTATCTGCTCAACAGTTAACTGTCAAGTTTTATTCCCGCCTTAGTGTTGTTCTACGTACAAATCCTTTCATTTGCGTTGTACCTTATGTTCGCTGACGTTGGTCGTGGCTGTTATTTGCTCTTGACAGTAAAATTAGAGATCGTGTCGTTTGAGCTCGCAGGTTCCGCTGGCTTGGAGAGGCTGAACCCTTCGTTGAAGAAAGAGCTTAGCCAAGTTACCAGCGAGCTTGCTGGTCAGCTGAAGGAGGACTTGACTGTGAGAGAGAAGAATGATACCCAGCAGTGGAAAGTCGAAGTTAACAAGGGAAGCATTGTGACTTAAAAGGACATCAGTGGAAGCGAAGTGCAGGAACTCTTTCTCTGCAGTGGAGGATGAGTGCATTGCACTGCATGAGGAGCCAGAGGACAACGGTGAGTCCACCCCTAAGAGGCTGGACACGAAGGTGAGTAAGATTTTGACTGTTAGTGACAGTCAGGTTACGTATATGGATAAAGCCTTTTGTAACAGAGGTGGGAAAAAATATGACGAAGGTGTGTCTTCCTGGTGCCAAAGTGGGACATGTCATACACAGAATGGATAACATATTATCTAATAATGGAAACAAGCCCATTGTTTGCCTAGTGTAGGAGGCAGTAACGATGGAAATACTAGGACTGAAGAGTTGATAAGTAGGTAACTATAAACAAGATTAGGAGCAAGAGTGGGACGCTAGTATTATGTGGCATATTGCCTCGTGGAGGAGTTGGAAATGAATGGTTATCCAAGGCAATGGGTGTAAATTGCCGTCTGAATAACTACTCTTCGGACGAAAAGATGCCTTTTATACATGACGGGGAAGTTCTTTTACGAGCAGAATACTATATATGTTAGGGATGGGGTCCGCTTATCTAGGACAGGTGTGCTGGCTTTGGTAGAGTCAGTGTAGAGGGTTGTAGCCGGGGTTAGTCAGATTTAAAAAGCTAGACAACAGTGGTCAGGGATCAAGTAAGAGGTATAATGTATTAAGCTCTTTTTTTGAAAGTAATTGACGTACGAAAATCGAGAGGGATTGGAGTTGATCTGCAACGTAGCAGGTTAGGTCAATTGTAGTTGCCCTTAATACATCCAAAGCTTTCGCCAGAGTGTGGCGTCAGGGTCTCATGTCTAAGCTCCCCTCTTCTGGCTTCCCCCCCTCACATTGCTCCTTCATATCTAGCTTCCTCTCCGGCCTACCTATCACCGTGGTTGTTGATGAATCAGCCTCTCCCCTTTTCTCCGTCAACAGCGGTGTCCATCATGGTTCTGTCTCGTCCCCTATATTTTTTCTCCTTTCTCTCAACGATTTCCTCTCTTACAGAAATAGCCAAATACACTCATACGATGACGACTCAACACTGCATTCCTCCACATCCTTCGATTCTGCTCCTTTTCTCATTTGATCTGCATCTCGTCTCGACACAACTTCTTCAGTAAACTCAGACTTGGACAAGATATCTCAGTGGGGTGGACGAAATCTGGTTAAATTAATTGCCTCCAAGGCCCAATTTCTATCCATCTCTCTATCGAAAATTCCTCACAACTCTATTCTCTCCTTTGGCTGTTCTGTAGTTCCACCTCGTGACTCAATGAACATACTTGGTATTATTGTAACATCTACTCTTTCTTGGAAACCCCACATTACAGCAATAGCTAAGTCTGTCTCTAAGAAACTGGAAGTCCAGTTTAGGTGGCAAGATTTGTTTTCTTCCTATCATTTGCTCTGTTTATGCACAGGATTGATCCGTCTTGGATGTATGGAGTATGTATGGAGTATGGAGTATCAGTATCAAAATGGAGTACTGCTTCAACGATTTTTTTTTATCCGTATTTACAACTGAAGATACATTTCATGTTCCGAATCCAAATCCACTGCTAAGAGGGAAAAACGTTTTGCAAGGTATCAAAATAACAGAAAAAGATATGCTATCAGCGTTTAATGGTATGAGAGTAAATAAAACGGTAGGCCCAGATAAGTTTTATCTGAGGACGCTGAAGAAGGTGAAAATGGTATAGTGAAACCGTTGGCTGATCTTTTCAAAATGCTACTTGCCGCGGGAAATGTTCCAGAGGAATGAAAATTTGACAGTATAACACCGAAATTCAAAAAGGTGATAAATCACTGCCTAGCAATAATCGATCAATTACCTTAACGTCTATAGTTGGTGAGCCAATGGAAACCATCAGTCGGGATACAACTGCAAACCATTTAGAGGACTACCATTTAATAAACGATTCTCAGCTTGGTCGAAAACGCTCATGTTTAATAAATCTGTTTGACTGATGAAATAATGTGTATGATGAAAGTTAAACAGTTGTCATATATTCAGATTTTCAAAAATCATTCGATAAAGTTCCTCATCAAAGGTTATTAGCAAAAGTTAAGTCACTTGGTTTAGATGGGATTGTACTTCGATGATTAGGAAATTAGCTGACTGGCCGGAAGCAGTGATAAATGGTCAAGCCTCTGAATAGCCGGTTAGACGTGACAAGTGGTGTGCCACAAGGTTCAATCTTGGGACTGGTTCTTTTTCTCATGTATATTAACGATGTTGATAATGGGCTTCATTGTAAGATCTCTCAATTCGTGAATGATACAAAGTTGGGAAATAGATCTACGACAGACACTGAACGTCTGCAGCTTCAAACTGACACAAAGAAACTGATGGACTGGATTAACAAGTGACAAATAAATTTTGACGTTGATAAGTGCAAAGTTTTACATATCGGTAGTAAAACTAAAGAGGCAGGCTATGATATGAATTCTTTTGAGCTACAAAAGGTCAATGAGGTAAAGGACTTGGGAGTAATAATCTCTTGTGACCTAAAACCAAGAAAGCAGCGCACAGAAACAGTAGAAGGGGCGAAACATGATTCTTGGATACATAGGAAAGACTTTACAATTCATGCCTCGGGAAATTATTCTCGCTCTTTACAACTCACTAGAGCGTCCCCATCTAGAATGCTGTGTTTTTTTTTTCTTTTTTCATCCTACTTGAGGATTAACAAATCGTGTGAGCCGAAACTTACGAATCAGATCTATTTAGCTTAGAAAAGAGAAGGTTAAGAGATGTATATAATACATAGATAATTCAAAATCATTAAAGGTTTCGATAATCTCTATATAACCAGCTACTTAAAGAGTTTCGTCTGACTTCAATCGCAGTTATGGATATTAACTCGTTGGCAAACGTTTTACCTCGAATGAGGCGAAATACTTTTTATTCTACAGGACCTTTAATTTACGGAATGACTTATTAGTTTGAGTAGTTGATAGCAGCACCATAGACACGTTTAAGCACAAACTTAACTGATATTTCGCTTCAAATCCACGACTGACGTTATTTGCATGTCTTTGGCCACACGATACGATAACAGGTTTTAAAAGATTCCATGTCTTTCTACCCCTGCCACTATTAGGTAGTAGGTTGTTGACAACAGCCGCCCAGGGTGGTACTACCGTCCTGACTGAGGAGCGTTAAAGTGGTGCC
>JAYMFT010055549.1:0-15097 GCA_038088735.1 Panulirus argus | reverse complement strand
GACTCTCACACTCTGCACCCCACCCCAACCAATACACCCTACATCTGCCACTCTATCATCAAACACATTCAACAATCTTTCAAAATACTCACTCCATTTCCTCCTCACTCCATCACTCCCTGTTATCACTTCACCCCTTGCCCCCTTCACCGATGTTCCCATTTGTTCTCTCGTCTTATGCACATTATTTACCTTCTTCCAAAACATCTTTTTATTCTCCTAAAGTCTAATGATAATCTCTCACTCCAGCTCACATTTGCCCTCCTTTTCAACTATTGCATCTTCCTCTTGACCTCCTGCCACTTTCTCTTATACACCTCTCAGTCAGTTGCACTCCTTCTTTGCAAGTATCATCCAAATGCCTCTTCTTTTCTCTTTCACTCACAAACAACTTTACTCCTTCATCCCACCGCTCACTACCCTTCCTTATTTGCCCACCTCCCACCTTTCTCATGCCACATGCATCTATTGCACATGCCATCACTGCTTCCCTAAATACATCCCATTCCTTACCCACTCCCCTGACTTCATTTACTCTCACCTTTTGCCATTCTACAATCAATTTCTTCTGAAATTTCTTCACACGTCTCCTTTCGAAGCTCACTTACTATTCATATATTTTTCTTCAGCTCATCCTTCACACTGAATTACAAATACAAAAAAAGTTTCCTCATCCTTTCTAGCTTAAACAATTTGCTCAACTTCCTGATTTGCTGAATAATTATCAATAATCAATTTAGTAATTATTATCTTTATGAAATGGTTTATGTCAATAGTATGTAACCACTTGTTGAACTCAAAAGCTGAATATCATGTTCCCCATTAACACCCTTTTCCCTATCACCAGTAGTTTTAGGGCTTCTTTCATCTTACAAAAATTGAGCCCTAGAAACTCTGGCAACATTCTTGATGTTTCATTGGATTTTCCCTGAGTGAAATATGCACCATAACTATCTTGAAAATTTTCTTGCCCATTATTGAAGATAACTTCATAACTTTAGTAAGATTTGGTAATTATGAGTTAGGCATTACAGCAACTAGGATTCTTTTAAAGGTTGAATCTTGAAATCCATAACATGAAAATGATATTTCTAGAAAAAGTTTCAAAATCCATAAGGAGCAAACTGACAAACAATATATAGCTAGAAACAGAAATATAAAAGGAAGGGTACTGAAACAGTAAAGCAAATATGTGAGCACCTTAATGATAAAATCAAAAGTGTAGTCAGAGTGGAGGACTCTATCGCCAATACTAATTAGATGAGATGGGGGGAAGCCTTAGGAAGCATGAAAATCAATGAATAAAATAAAAGTAAGCACAAGATAGATCTAAATCCAGAGTGCACATGTCCCTAATGATATCTTGCTCTATATACTTAAGAAATGTGCAGGCTGGTTGAGATGTAGTTTATGAACTTAACATTAAAGTTATGCACAGCAGACAGTCCTGCTAATCATCACTGTTGTGACTGCCTACAACAGTCTGAGTCAAGTCTCATTTCCGGTACATAACCTGTTAGATTAAGATGCTCTACACTCCAGCTTAATTAACCAGGGAAACCAGAATTCACAACTTCATCCAACCATTCATTCAAACTCATGTTTTCTGAGAATCAAAGCTACATTTGATAATGCTGCTCTAGGTACCAATTTATTTGACCTAGGAAACCAAAACTTAACTTATGATGTGTTACCTTCTTTAAGTCATTTCCTTAACCACATCTCTTCCCTTACCCTCCAAGCCCTACCTTCCTTTGCAAAATTCTAAAACTTTTCAAGAGAGGGATGTCCATGGTGACTTACAGATGTAGATAGCAATAGTTCATGAGTTACACGACAAATGCCTGATGCTTAACAGGCAACAGGGAACATGCACTAAAACATATGTCAGTATCCAAGGCTAAAGTTATTCTGGAGATATTCACATGTCTTATATATAAACTGCACAAAAAATGGTTTCCTTGTAAAATGTTGCAAAAGACATATATTAACCATTTTTGTAATATAATATGTATTTTTTTCAGCACAAAACATCAAAATCAATTACATTTAAAAATATATGCCAAAAGCTAAGTTGCTCTGCCAGTTTGTTTTTAGAAATATTAGGTCAGCCAACCCACTTATCAATCAAATGGTTGAACTTTACAAAGAAGTCTACAGAGCTTTTAGTCACATTAAGGTCTATGAATTTCATAAGATGATGAGTTTTGTTAGTCACTGGTCACAGGTTGCTTGGAAAATCTGAGTATGAGGCAATCTCAGAGTCCTGAACATTCACATTTAGTCCATGGGATTCAATTACATAATGAAAATTACTTTTCTTAATAAGAACTAGGGAAATCTGTTGCAGGAATATTTCATAATAATGGGATATCCCTGATTAATTTATCTATTAGTAAACAATGCACTTCAATTTGTGGAGTATTCAATGTTCTCTTTCTCAGCTTAAGTCAAACTATAGCGTAACTCCAAACTTCTGATTACAGTTTCACATCTGTATAAAGTCTGATAATAATTCCATTGTATTTCATCTCGTATATCTGTACCCAACTTCTATCTATCTATAATTCCAATGCTAATTCCCTTTGGGAACTCCCTTAAGGGGGTAGCCAAGGCAAAAGAGTCATCATAACTGTTGAACTACATTGCCACTTCTTAGCCTTTAGTACCTCATCCTTAACGGGCCACTAGCAGAGGGCAACTCTAGCTCAGTGTTTTCAGAGGCTCCTACCTGATTTTCCTACCAACTACTTCTACCGAATGTGTCTACCTAATATTCCTACTTAATGTTACAGCTTACTACTACTACCTAATCCTCCCAGCTAATGCTCCTACCTACTATGAGTACTTCTACATAATGTTTCTTCCTAAAGCTCCTGTCTTACATTCCTTCTACTACTTCTATTTACTGCTCCTACCATTTTGCCAAAAGGCACAGCTAGTGCAAAGCACTCACCACAAGAAAATCTAGAGTTGCAAAGAATGAGTTGTGTGAGTTAAGTGTTGTCAACTATTATTTGGGATAAGGAGAGACTGTATATTTGTGGACAGAATACCAGAAGTCCACGTGTGGGTGAAGAAGAAAGAAAAGACCACTGAAGTGCTGGCTCACTACGCAGCCATCACTAACTCTACTGATACCCAGGTGGGTAGTACTGGTAATATACCTCCTGCATCGGTGGCTGTCTACCAACTACTACCCTTGAGGGAGTTCCGGGAGAGAACAGGCAATAGAGATATAGGTAGACAGATGAATAGAATAAAGACCTCCTTATCCAATACAAGTAAATGCACTTCCCCTCCCCACATTTTTTGATCTCAAGTGACACCCTACAAAGTAGGGAGGGCTTTGAAAATCAGGGGAAAATTTGGAAAATGTTCTAAAATGTGAGCAAAACATTTCTTAAATTTTGAAGCTCACAAACTTCCACTAAAAGCATTAAAATCAAACTATCACATGGCAAGTTGTAGTTCACAGTTTCTAATGTTTATAAAAAATGAAATCAATGTGTCATAAACACATTTCTCACATAAATAGGTCACGATGGTGTGTAAAGCATGTTTTATTTTTGCTAAGGTGATGTTAAGCAAAAGAAAATCAATGTTCAGTGAAACAAAGCATGCACCAACCAACCAAAATTCCAATATATGCATTACATTATGATTATTATTGCATCATGAAAATTACTTTCATCCCTCAGCATAATTATCTGGGAGCTGTCTTGGGTAAGTGTGGTGATATGGAAGGAGAGATAAAGGAGAGAGCACTACAGGGTAGAAGAGTCACTGGGGGTCCTTAATAAAATAATGGATAGAGGTGTAAGTATGGAAGTGAAGAAGGATTAAGGAACAGCATAGTTCCCCAACCCTGACCTATGAAGCCGAAACATGGATATGGAATGAGGCACAGAGGTCAAGAATTCAAGTTGTGGAAATGAGTTATCTGAGAAGAGCATGTGGTGTGACTATATGGAATGAAGAAAGAAATGAAAGGGTGTATGAGAAATCTGGTATGGCAAGGAATGCAAAGGGAGTGAATTGTGGAGTGGTAGAATGGGTGAAAAATAACACTTCAAGGTGGTTTGGGCATGTGGAAAGAATGCAAGACTGGGAGTTTACAAGGAGAGTGTATGATACTACAATTAATGGGGTTGGTGTGGGTGGAAGACCACCTGTGACATGGGCAAAAAGGGTGGAGGAATACTGGAGGGAGAGAAACAAAGGAAGAATATATGGAATGGTGTATGCAAAGGAGGCATGTAAGGACAGGGATAAGTGGAGACTCTTCTGCCGTGGCTACCCCTTAATGGGAGTTCCCGGAGGGAACGGATGTCTGAGATATAGATGAATTGATAGACAGATAGACAGATAGGTGAAAATACCATAACCAGAGGCAAAATTAAAATAAACGCAGCAGCTACTTGTATGAGATCATATCTCTACCTGGGATACTACACTTTTGTGAATTCTGATTTAACATTAGGGCTGAAGCAACTCTAACATCATTACTGATAACTGTTCAGTGATGGATTTGTTATACTTAGTCAACAGATGGGTGTGAAGAGAAAGCCAATTCCAAACTATGAAACACAGTCTAACCAAACATAAGTTGACATTCTTTAAAGTGATCACAACAGGTGAAATAGAGTTCTGATGACTAACAAATACATCATCATGCTTTACATCAGAGCTGACAGCAAAGATGCCATTCCCTCAATGTACAATGCCAATTCATATTCCCACAGCTTTCCAGCTAAAGATACGATCCAATATCAGGTGAAATTGAGTTCTGATATCTAATAAATATACCGTCATGCTTTTTGTCAATGGCGACAGCAAAGGTGCTATTCCTTCAACGTAAAATACTAATTCATATTCCCATAGCCTTCCAGCTAAAGATAAGATCCTATTCCAGAAGTCACTTTGAAATGTAAATACCTACCCATTCACTAATCCCTGCATGGTAATTCTCTAACTTATAACTGTCAACATTAACCATATCAATGGATTCATTAAGTTCAAGGAATTCCATTCCATCTGTAGCTACATTTCAAAGTTATACCTGGTTAGTTTCCTTGGAAATTATCTAGTTTGATGGCAACAGTTAAAATTATTTTTCAGGGAACTAATGAGATATAATAAAATTAAGCAATCCTACCTTCATAAATAAAACGATAGTGTGGAGAGCTATAGAGATCGAAGATAACATGGAATTACATATTGCACAAGAAAGGAACAGATCCTATTCCGCCTCACCTAACTAACTTCCATTAGTAGCCATGAACTACTTTATATCTGAAAGCTACGAATTACCTCATACTTACATTTATGATTCAAGCGCTGTGTACAGTTGTTTGTACAATAAAAACTCCTAGTGCATGGAAGACCATGCAAACTTTGTTTGGCATAATGTGAATATATGTACAATACTTAATGCAAGACCAAGACAATCACACACTTTGTATTAACAATGAAGTAAGGTAATGGTTGGCTTCAAGAATTTAGGTTAGGTTTCCCAGGCTTTGTTGATCTGAGAAATATCATAATGATTTTCAAATAAATAAACCCCACATCTTCCCTGATCTTTACAAACCTCCCCACTACTGTGGGTAAGGCTTTCAGTATTTATCAATGTCATAAGCACTCTTACAAATGCTTCCACTAAATGTTAGATGTCCATTGATATACTTTTCTTCCACTAGTTACGCTTGTGGTGTCCTTACAGACCTTTATTGTTTTTGGAAGGTTGTACTGTCCTTGTCCTACAATATCTCAAAAAACGTTAAAACATAAACTGAGAAATCTACCCTAACGCTATTGGGAGAAGAGTTCTACAGTATTAACAACAAATCTATTAACAATTCTATAACGATTCTACTGCTATAATTTTCATGTTATATCAGCCGCTCCCCTAGAGCTTAACCATGGTGTGTGATCACATAAGTGGGACAATTAAAGTCATTGTAATTTGGACTGTTACCCAACACAGTGAAAGAATTATTGATTTACATATTTGTGGTAAACATATCGCTCTTGGATAGTTCATGAGACAGTCACTCACCGCTCGAAACTTACCTTTCAAGTCTTTTATCAGGGGATCAGATATAGACATTTTCCACCGTTCTGATGACAAACTTCATTAAAATAAGTAATCTGAGGATTTAAAGGGGCTTCATCTCTTCTGGGTTAGGATTCTTGACCACTTCTTATTCCGCCTCCTGTGTGGTTTGCTTAAAAGTTAAATGCAGATTCCAACTCATTCACTATTTCATTAATGTTCACTAAGGCCCCATACTTCCCTTGGAGCCTAACATGACCCTTAGGGTTGGTGGCGGCCGAAAAGATTTTTTTTTTCCTTTTGGGGAGAGTCAATTGGTTGTGTGGGCGTCAGCTGTGTTGACTGTGTTGACTTGTGTGGTCTGTATCAGCTGGGATGACGAGTATGTGACCCGAGTCAGTTGGTTGAGTGGCCTGTCAGCTGATCTGATTGTTGTATGGTATGAGTCAGCTGTACTGTTGACTGTGTGGCCTGAGTCAGCTGCTCTTGTAGTTATATGAAATGGGTTAGCTGTACTGTTAGTTGTGTGATCTGAGTCAGTTAGTTGTAAGGCTTGAGTCAATTGGTTGTGTGGCTTGTCAGCTGTACTGTTGGTTGTGTGGGCAGAGTCAGCTTGTCCGACGGTTGCAAAGACTATATACTCGTATAATATTTGGACAGTCGTGTGGGCTGAGTCATCTCTAATGATGGTTGTGAGGCCTAAACCAGCTTGGCCAACGGCTGTGTGAGATAAGTTAGAAGTTAAAGATTATGTGACCTGGCCTGGATCAGCTGGGGTGAGGGTTGTGTGCCGTGGGTCAGGGTCAGCCAAGGTCAGCTGGGCTGAGGGTTGTATGCCGTAGGTTAAGGTCAGCCAAGGTGACAGTTGCGTGGCTTGGATTAGCTGGGATGACGGTTTTGTGGCCTGTTAGTGACAAGTTAGAGTGACGGTTGTGTGGCTTGGGTCAACGTGGGTGATGTCTGTAAACTTAGGTCCGCTAGGGTTAGAGTTGTGTGGCCCAAGTCAGCTGAGGTGCTGCGTTTGTGGGGCGACTCAGTAGGGATGATGGTTAGCTTGGGTTAAGGTTGTGCGACTTGGATCAGCTTGACCTTGTCTATTATCGATAGTTTTAGCAAGAAGTATTTTGCGAGGACATTAACTTATAGCATGTTATGGCTATGACGATTATCTGCAAAAACCTTTTAGATATCAAATTTGTACATAAATTGTTTCTTCATAGCTTGTATTTTTTGTGTTGTCTATTGTGGTGATTAATATTAGTAGTACTATGTTGTATCTCTATGCAATCAACTTTGTGTGCCCAGTTTAAAGTGCAATTATTACTGTTGTTTTCCAAATCATACTCCTGATTGAACGTATCTGTACGAACAAATTTGTGGTTTGTGGGGCAAGTTGCAGAGTTTGGCCGAAACTAAAGTGACGCCATCTTGATTTTCTACAGCAATGCGTGTCCAGGGTGCAGCCTTAAACAATAAGTCATATGAATATAAGCAAAAAACTACGAACGTATATGCACTACCACTTCAGCACCAATATATATTAACTTTCTTGCATGATACTAATAGGAATACTCTGCTCGTCTGTTGTGCATAGTTAATGAAAAAGTAAGCGGCCTGAGCTTTATCAAATAACCTTATTTTTTTTCTGAGAAAATAATTTCATGCTATTTGAAAAGCATTTGGATAAATTGTAAATCATGTCGTTTGTACTGAGGTCCGTGGTGCTAATCCATTGACCACCGAGAAACTTCCTGGCTGTGTACACCCATTCCATAGTCTGAGAAGTGCAGTCTCTTCACCGCCCCGGATGACGGAGACAAAGCTGCGAAATTATAGTGAGATAATCTGCAAATCCTGCGCTTTAATCAGGGCAGGATTGATTGTTCATATAAGGGAAATTAAAGTATATACAGAAACAATAGTAATGAAGAGTATAATAACGATGGCATGAAGACTTTTAAACAGCGCGGTAATTAATTGACGATAATGAAAAATAAAAGGTCAATAGCAGTAAGAGCCGACAATAACAGTGGTATTTGCTGAACCCCAGAGAGACGCCAATCCATTTTGTATCTTTTCATAACCCTGTATGGTGAACTACTTCCACTCAAGAGAGCTCTAGCCATATTAGGTTATTTTTGTACAACACCTGATATTCGCTCCCATCACCAGAAACACCAACACAAAGGCCACGCACAGACTAAACGGCTAGGCTACGCCTCACCTGCCAATTTATCAAGCCTGTTAAAAGCAACCCCAACAAAACAGTTCCTAAGAACAATCACTTGCCGCCGACAAACCACAATCACTCAGCGCCTGCAGAACGAAACGTACTTTTAGTAGACCGCGTCAGAACACTCGGCACCCGTTTCTCTGTAACAACCTAAGAGAGACCTTTGCATCCAAACCACATCACAACTAACCATCAGCTCCCAGTAGATAACAGATTTATACATACTTATCATCAACCCCCTACCCCCCTTCCCTGTCCCCAATAAATATTGTTATGCATGAGGAAATGCAGTGATCAGGAATGTAGACATTACCACTGTATTACTTAGATAGTCTTCTGTGTTGTGTGAAAGGCATGCATTGAATGTATGGGTATGTGTTGGCTGGGCGGCACGCAGGGCGCATGGCGCGTCTCACTTGTTGGAGCCGAGGCAGTGTGGGACAGAGAGACCGAGAGACGAGAGAAAAACAAACGAGTACAGCGTGCTGCGTGTGGTGTTTTAGCAAGCCCTGTAGCGTCCAGCTGTACTGTTCAGTGCTGTGCCCCCTATAAGTGCACCTAGAAACCCAAGTGAACCAGACAAGTGCCTCTATAAGCCCTGTTTGATTCGTGTGTGTGTCGGTGTATGTTGTTTAGTGTCAGCGAGTGGACATTGCCCCCCTTCACTGCCATGTGTCCTGTATTGTGTCTCTCTGTCAATATACCAAAGTTCACGTGACTACTGTGTTTCCCTGCCAACCTTCCTTCCCCATTACGTGAGTTCATCGCTGCTGAATGCCACCGGACCCACAAGTCAGTGTATGAGGTGAAAAAAAATATTACCGCCCCTTTGAGCTCTGTGCAGAGGGTATCCTGACGAGCCTTGACCCCTCGGTGGAGTGAGTGTCGAAGGGGCTGCGTAACAATATAATTGACCAATCAGACCCCCTTGCCCTACGCCGCGATGTTCGTTCCCTTTCCCTTTCTTTAGGTATTACTTTGGCTTTTGCTCCCGAAAGCTGGCTGCTTGTGTGCCCCCACCACTAGTTAGCCCACGGAATACTCGACAAGCTGCTGTGTCACATGATTATTGTGTGGCCATCAGCAACTCAAGGGTGTGCCGTTTTGATAACCGCTTCTTTCCCTACACGTCGAAGCTTTGGAACTCTCTACCTTCTCATGTTTTTCCCAATAACTAAGACCTGGCTCATTTCAAGGGACAAGTTTTTCACTTTCTCAAAAATTTGTAAATACTTTCCGTCTTTTTTTTTTTTCCTCTCTCAGTTTTCTATATATTTCAATTAGAGCCCGGCCTTGATGTGGACTCTCCAACCCAGTCTTATATCCTACCCCAGCACACATACAGTCTTCTGGAACCACATTCACTTAAGCATGTGCAAGGAACTCTTCCCACTCTGCCTTATGGGTACCATTTATCTCCTCACCACTACAAAGACAGTTTCAGCATATCATAGGACCCATCTTGCTTAATATGTAACTCTCATACTGAAGACGCAGAACACAACTGTCCTGCCCTCACCTTGCATAAACAAACGCCTTGATCTGGTATAACCTGGTTTGATGTGATTTAACATCACTCTTCATTATATCTTTTGTTGCTGAGCTACAAGAAGTTACAATATAACCTCGATGTGTAGACTTGGTAGCTTAAAGTACACAGACCCCAGAATTTGTTGTGCTTTGTACTGACTTGGAGGTGCAGCATCACTACAGATGACCACCTTCGAGACTCTAGGACTGCCCGACAGCTTCGACTGGTAAGGCACGGTGCTGACCTCCTGCTCCCGGCCATGATAGGGAACCATCGGATCTCATTCCTCATTGATAACGGGGCAGAATTCAGCGTAGTGCCCCTGGAGATGGTACAGCATTTCGGCTTGGAGCGGTATGTCAGTACGTCTGACGAATATGTTTATGATGGGCAAGCTGACGAGGCGTCTAACTACATAGATTTATTCTTGTGCGTTCATGACTGTGCCGCAGTGCCAGACACCGGCTGCACTGTTACCCACACACCTTTACAAGTGGCAGAGGACTTGAACTTGGAAGTTGAAGAGTTGGATGAATGTTTAAAGTCGCTCGTCAAGTTGTTATCACATTCTCCGGAGTTCATTTCTGTGTGGATGTTGATATTGACGATGACAAGAAGGAGGTGCTCGTCGGTCAGGATATTTTACGCAACTGCGAAAAGTGCTTCAGTCCTCGTAAACTACTGATTGATTAAAGACGAGGACATTTTGTTTTTTTAAAGAGTTTATTGCGCCCAAGGGGCGGCATATCTTGCAACAGGACCATGAAGCCAAGGATTATGTGCAGAGGAACTCGTGTCTCAGAGGGCATGCTGTTTAGTTACGTAGATATATTGGAATTTATATAACAACAGAAAAAACGTAATACAGGAGTTAGCATCCACCAAAGTGTGGATGTCGCACTTGAATAATGTCTAAATGATTGTCTATGACGTAACATAACCGGAGTAGGCGTTGTGGAACATCACCGGATTTTTTTTTCAATACTATGTTATAGAAAAGTTAATTTTATGGTCCAAATATTTGTTTAATTTAAAGCGCCTTTTCCCCGCTTCACATAAAATACTCCAGATATAGACGGGTGATGCTTTTTAGATAAACCATCCATATATTAAATCCTGAATCTTCAATAAACTAGGATCATTCATGGCGTAATAGTCTATACTCTTTCTCATGTTGCGTGCCGTCTGTCTGTCTGTCTTTGTGTGAAAAAATCACTACTAAGTTATCTTTACTACAGTATGCTTCCTATCTTTACTACGATGGGATCATTCTGTTTGATATACTATACTCTTTTTTCTGTCTCGTGTGTTTATCTGTGTCTGATGTGGAAAATGTTCTCTATACTCTAATCTTTAATATTCCATTATCATTGCTTTATATTTTTCATTAAATTAGAACCATTATCACTGTACTAGACTCCTTTTGGTGTTGTGTTTGTGTCTGTCTGCCAGTCTGTGGGTGGAAAAACTTAAATCTTCACAGTTATAATCTTTACTACGCCATTATATTCACTACATACTTGTACTCGTTGCATCCTAGCCTCACTGAGCTGGGATCATTCTGTGTTTGATATGCTATACTGCGTGTGTATGTGGAAAAACTTTACTTTCACTACACTGCAGTCTTCGCTACCTCAGTATATTCACTACATCCTTAATCTCTGCTGTTTCCAAACCTCACCGAGTAAGGATTATGTTAATTATACTCTTTTTCACGACCATCTCTTCACACTCCCAGATCTTCACTATACTAAGTTCACTGACGTTTTCTTCACTGCACCTCATCTAAACCTTCATCCTCGCTAATCTAGGTTCAAGACCGGCTTTCGGTTGGTCTTGACCTTTTTTTTCGACAGACAGACACCAAGACTTGGTGGAGACAAGGATGTAGTGAATATAATGGGATAGTAAAGATGGGAAATGAAAATAAGCTTTTCCCTAAGACACTTAAAGACAGGCAGACACACTGGCCCCAAGGGTAGTAGACTATAAACATGAAGAATAAGAAGCTATGAAGATAAGGAGGGAATGGATATAATAGGGTAGTGAAGGTTATAGTGTAGTGAAGATGGACTTTCCCCCACACACACAGACAGACAGACACTCAACACTGTTAGGAATATGTAGATTACTAGCTTCAGCCGACCTTTGAACCTTGTCTGAGTCATTTTTTAAGACAAGGTCACTGTGAATAAATGTGTCACGTATAAATAGATTTAATCTAAATAGAAGTAAGATAGCGAGGTTTAACAAGGGAGCAAGACTGGTTCGTCTGAGTTTGTGTGGACAGATGGAGAGGCTAAAATGGAAAGGTCTGTGAGACTTGGGCTGCGCGTCGTCGGTCTCTGGTTTCGGTGTATTATACATTAAGACTATACAAGAAAGACAGGATCTGTCACCGACAATGGCGGATGGCAACGTAATGGATGAGTTCGTGGAGGCAAGAGTTACAGGATCATAAGCATTACCTGAATCACTCTTCAAGAATGTTCTGTGGTGTGATGAAAGACAGGCGACGGATTAGCAAAATTCTTGGACGTGACAAACTGAACACAACACAGTGGAACTCAGCAAAGCTGACGAACGCTAAACACGTATTTTCCTGCAAATTTCATTCTTCTATTTGCAGCAGATATGTGTACTTTCAGGTGATTTATGACTGCATAACCTGTCATCTTATTCTAGTAATTGAGAAATTTCCATTTGTATATCCAAAACCCTGTCTTGGCATTGATGACAGTCTACTGCTGCTAATGTAACTATCTTGTTTTTCTTTGATTCGAACACCATCAAAACAAACTGCGTAACATAGTATAACAGTTACTTATCGCTTAGTAAAACTGTTTTAACTAATTGTATTTAAACAAATACAAATTGATTGTCTGTGTTTGAGATTTGCTGCTCATATAAATGCCATGTTGTTCCAAGTTTGGACGGGTTCGGAACAGGCTGTACTTGTATTGTCATAGTAAATTTGTAGTATTACTCTACTGTGATTCATGTCTTTGTTATTTTCTTTTTCCACGGGAAATTTATATTATAAGTTATCTACTTTGTTCAGTGTTTGTAGACTCCCTTGACTCTTATTCTAAGTACAACAGTATTTTCTTTTCGTGGTTATCGTCTTTTCATTGCTATTATCTTTCTCTAAGCGTCTTGGAAGAATGGAGTGAGAAATATTTTGAGTGGTCAGGGTCTGAACTTGCAGTATGGTGAAAGGTTTGTATAGGATAAAGTGTATTGGAATGATGTGATATGCAGGGGTCGACGTGTTGTCAGTGGACTGACTTGGGGCATGTGAAGCGGCAGGGGGAAACATTGGAAAGGTCAGGGGAGCCTGGTTGAGGATAGGGAACTGTGGTTTCGGTGCATTGCATATGACAGCTAGAGAAAGGATATGAGCGAATGCGACTTTTCTTCGTTTGTTCCTGGCCCTACCTCACGAACGAGGGAAAGTAGGGAAAAAGACCTTGTTAATATTTCTATAATTATTGAAATTTTTGCACTTTTTAAGTCTTGTTACTATTCCTATTGCAATGTCAACTACTACTGCTTATGTAGATATGTTGTTTATTTTTTTATAAAGATTAACAATTATTTGCTGCCCTGTTCAAAGGTCGTTACCACTGATATTGTAATATCTATTACAACTGCTCCAGTAAATGTTTAATGTAATTCTAGCTATCATTATCTGTTATTTGCTTCGGTGTTTAAAACGCAGCATTTTAAATAATAATAATAATAATAATAATAATAATAATAATAATAATATATTTTATTCAGAAAAATTGTTATATAATTTTTTAATAGAAAAACTTAAAAATTATACATAAAATTATTGTGAAGAGAAAACTATTTTGTACATAGAGCTGCAAGGCTGTAGTTTAGTTCATGGTAGTCTAAATTACAGAATAGGAGGCCATCTTTAATATCAATTAATTCCTTGATGTTTTTTTTGAGCGGTTGACGTTAATATTGGGAAGTCAGTATTGCTACTTGTGAGGAAAGGTGCTTGGAGGGACTTGTTATGGTTTGTTGGTGGTGGTAGCAGGAGGTTCAGTGGTGTCACCAGAGGGTAGAGGTTCATGCTGGGAGTCGTGAGGTCAGGGTTTGGGGTGTTACCAGGTCACGCAGCGTTACTGGAAGATCACAGTGGGAGGAAACCTGTTCGTGTCACTGGTTAAAGATGTTAAGGGGGAAGTCACACGTGTCGTAGCAATAAGTGACGTGGTGAGCAACTCCGTTGATATATATCACTTAAAAAAGTGCATGTGAAAAAAGGAGGAGGAAAGTATGGCAATCACAGTCAGACAGACAAACACGTATGAAGGGTCAGTGGACTAACCTCGTGTGATCTGACCTCTCTAGGTCTCCTGTGGGTGAGAGGGTAGGGGGTTGAGTGAGATGGGCCACTCCCGTTTAACGGCGTCCCGTCGACCCTGTTGGTGGGAAAGAAAGGAAGGGCGCGTTACACCATCTTACTCTTGAGCCATTTTAAAGACGACGATGCACCCTGAATGTGAGGCGGATGGGGCTAAAAAAAGAAGGAAAACAAAACAAACAAAAAAAAAAAAAGCCTTGAAGCATTGAGGGGAAGTGTTACGGAAGGAGTCGTGTAGAGGAGAACAGTGCTGTGTGTGTGGATAGTGCTGTGAGCCGACTCTGTGGCGGGCGAGTGGAGGACTTGTTTGTGTGTGTGTGTGTGTGATGGAGGAGGAGTTCTTATCTGAATCATGCAAACAGCAAGGGACCGCTGGGTCGTTTCGAGGCTGTGCGTGACAACGGAGGAGATCAGGAACTCGAGGGCTTTAGTGTGGAGAGAGCGCCAAGGTGGGGTGGTGGTAGTAGTAGTAACCGTGCACCGCGAGTGTATTTCTGCCCTTTTTTTTTTTTTGTTGCCCCTTTGCGGCCGTTGGCAACTCGAGGGTGGGCCGTTTTGATAACTGTTTCTTTCCCAACACCTCGACGAAGATTTGGAACTCCCTCCTCCCCTCCTTCGTGTCCTTCCTAACAACTGTGACCTGGCACTTTTCAAGGGACAGATTTTTCACCCTCTCCGAGATTCATAAATGCTCCTCCTCATCTCTTCTTGTTCCCTCTCATTAACCCTCTTTATATCTCAATTAAGGCCCGGCCTTGATGTGGACTTTTGCCGTGACGGGGGCTTTTTGCATAAAAAAACGAAAGTATAATGCCTCTCTCTCTCTCTCTCTCTCTCTCTCAGGCAAGTAGTAGGTGGTCGACAACCACCTACCAGGGAGGTACTACCCGCCTG